>PVJI01020466.1:0-28988 GCA_004026765.1 Micronycteris hirsuta | reverse complement strand
CTACTGGATCCGCAGACCTCCCGGCTCCCCGTGAGGCCCCAGTGACCCCTTCCCTCCGAAGCAGTCTCCCTACCGGCTGATCTTTCAGTTTTATGCGCAGTCCTGGTTTCCAATCTTCCCCCACACCGGAATACAGCTGGGTGATCGCTCTGCTCCTCAGAAAATCGGCCCGATATCCCGCCAGTGGGCCGGAGGATAGCGATCACGCTTCTCCCTTCTCCGCCGCCATCTTTCTGAGCTGCATCTCTGCTTTAAAATGACAGTCTGGCTATTTCTTATCAAGATAAACATACTTAACAATATGTCTCAGCAACCCCACTGTAAGGAATAAATCTTGAACGCAAATGTTCATAGTGGTTTCATTCAAAATCGTCAAAAATTGCAAACATTCTTCGAATAGTGACTAATACCAAATTGGTATTCCCATGTCATAGACTTCTCATCCCAAATATAAAAGAACTATCAATATATTCAACAACTTGTGTTAATCTCAAAATATTAAAGCAAAGTGAAACCCAGACTCAAAAGACTATCTATTATACGATTTATTACATGAAATGTTGACAAAAGTGAAATTTCAGGACAGAAATCAGATCCGTTGTCACCAGAGGTTAGGAGTTGTGCGAGGGGATTCACTATAAAAGGCCTGAGGGGACTTTTTGAGGGCGATAGCAATGTTCTACATCTTGGTTGTCGGGACAATTATACAACTGTGATATTCAAAATTTATAGAGATGAACACTGTAAATGGGCCAATTTTACTTTATGTAAATTATACCTCAGTAAACTTGAGTTTTAAAAATGTGATGGCCAACATTTAATGAATTATACATGCTAAAACTGGCATGGTAGACTTTGTAAGAAGAGAGCAAAAGACTAAAAAGGAAGTGGTGATGCCAGAATACTTCTGTGCATAATACCAGGAAAAACCCACCAGTTTCCCGTGTTTCTTGTGAGTGCTAGAACACTTTGTGGTGAAGAGCACACTAGGGGAGATCCAAGAGGGCGGAGGAGTAAGTAGATAAATCTGAAATTGCAACTAAATTGTAGAGAAATCATCTGGAATAACCAACAGGCTGGAGAAAAGCCTTATAACCAAGGACAGACAGAAAAAAAAAAAAAATTCATTGCAATGAGACAGGGAGTGCAGAGGAAGTGCAAGAAGGCTGGGTGTGTTCCCACAGGCTGCTGCCTGAAGTTCCAGAGGGATATTACTGTGTCTGGAGGTTCCCTCTGAGAAGTGTGGGGTCTAAGCCCCAAGCTGGGCTCCCCAGCCTACAGCACCAGAGCCAGAAAGGAACCCAGATAACACCCAGCTGTGAAAAGCATCCGTGGTTCTGTCAGTCAGGAGGAGATGCAGAGAGACTCTTAAAGGGCCAACACAAAAAATTTTGTTTTTAGCCACTTACCCTGGGCTCTGGCAAAGGGAGGGCAGAGTGGACTAGAGACGCTTGAGGACAGTCTGGGGTTGGTGGCTCTGAGCTGAGAACTGAAGGAACATCCACCAGGATGCCTGTGCTGAGACATTCCCAACAGAGCAGAAGCCATTTTTCTCAGGCAGAACACTCCTCTCAAGCAGTATCACTCTGAGGAGAAGCAGGAGCCCTGCACACAGAAATTACTCTTCCCCACCCTGTGGTGTTTTAGCCTGTCTGCTGATTGTAGCTTAATTAGTTAACAACTACGACAGAAATTACAAACAAGCAGCCAAAATGGAAAGGTGAAGAAACAGATCCCAAATGAAAGAACTAGAGAATTCTCTAGAAGAACTAGATGAAAGGAGGCAAACAATTTATCTGATAGAGAATTTAGAGTAATGATTATAAGGATACTCAACAGCATGAAAAAAGGGATAGGAACTATAAGAAAGAATCAGTCAGAAATAAACAATGCACTGGAAGGAATAAACAGTAGGTTAGATGAAGCAGAGGATAAAATCAGTGGTTAGGACGATGAGGTAGAAAAAACACCCAGGCAGAGCAAAAAAAATAAATAAATAAATAAAATAAAAAATAAAAAATCTTGACCATGAAGAGAGCTTAAGAAATATTTTGGACAACATGAAATGTAACAACATCTGCATCATGAAAATAAAAGAAGGAGAAGAAAGTGCACCCCCCCCCAACTGAGGACGTGGCCCACAACCCAGGCATGTGCCCTAGACTGGGAATCGAATGGATAACCCTTCAGTTCATAGGCCAGCACTCAATCCACTGAGCCATACCAGCCAGAGTTGAAGTTTACATTTTCATTTGCCTAATCAGTGATATAAATGATATAAGTTGATCAAATTTGATTCCTCTGTTAAAAAAAATGCCTGTTCATATTTTTCTGTTATTTATTTTATGCCATTTGTCTTGGGGTTAATTTCTAAAATATATAAAGTACTTACACAACACCAGGAACACAAATAATCCAATTAAAAAAATGAGCAAAGGATCTGAACAGGCACTTCTCCAAAAAGGACGTATAGATGACCAATTGGCACAAGAAAAAAATGCTCAACCTCACTAATCATCAGAGAGATGCAAATTAAAACTACAGTGAGACATCACCTCACACCTGCCACAATAGCTACCACTAACAAAGGGCACCCCAGTGCACTGCTGGTGGGAATGCAGAATAGTGCAGCCACTGTGGAAAACAGTATGAAGTTTCCTCCAAAAATTAAAAATGACCCAGCAATCCTACTTCTGGGAATATACACTAAGAATTCTGAAACACCAATCATAAAGAATATATGTACCCATGTTCATAGAAGCATTATTTACAATAGCCAATATCTGAAAACAGCCCAAGCACAGATCAGTGGATAATGGATAAAAAAGCTGTGGTACATTTACACAGTGGAATTCTACATGGCTATAAAAAAAAGAAGGAAATCTTACCTTTTATGACAGCAAGGATGGGCCTGGAGAATATTATGCTAAGCAAAATAAGCCAGTCAGAAAAAGACTAATACCATATGATTTCATTTATATGTGGAATCTAATAAACAAAATAAACTGATGAACAAAATAGAACCAGAGGCATGGATGCATGGAACAGACTGGTAATTCTCAGAGGGGAAGGGAGTAGAGATGACTGGATAAAAGAAAGTAAAGAGATTGTTCAAAGCCCACAGACGCTGACAATAGGGTGGTGAAGGTCTGAGTGGGGAGGCAGGGGCTAGGTCAAGGCAGGCAAAGAAGCGGGAAATAGGGGACATCTGTAATACTGTCTACAATAAAAAATTGATTCTATTGAGTATTTCATGTATTCTGGACACTGATTACTTGCTATAATATGTATTGCAATAGCTTCTAGTTTGTCCTTTCACTTATATTTTTTTTAGCTACTTGGTGCTATGTAAGAAAAAAATATATATTCAGCCATATTAGTAAATGTAACTATTGTAATTAATAATTTTTAAATTTGAACTGTAATTAATTCAGTTTATTTGGATCATTTTTATTTGTTTTATTTTTATCATTATACTCATTAGACTCTAAACCCATGGCATCTAATACAATGCTTGTATTATTCAATGCAGTATCTTTTGTTCACATCAGAGTTCTTGAAGCAATTATTAAGTACATATAGAATATAAGGAGTTAGTCCTACCATTTGTAGAAACCTACATGTGAAAATTAGCAATGTTTGGCTTAGTTGGTAATGAAGTAAAAATCTTTTTGTGTATAGAGTACCAAACCAGATGCTTCAGAAAAATAAAAGATATATACGAGATGGGGCTCTGTACCCTCTAGGCATTTTTATAGCCACAATTTCTTTCTTTTCACAATTGGATCCATAATTCCTTTATTTAGTCTACTTTGAGCATTAGTCTAAGTATTATTTTTTTAATACCTACAGCTGTTTTTAAACATTTTTAATGTTTGTTTTACTGAGTGGTATTTATTATGTAAAACAACATTAATGTAGCTTGTATCTCCAGAAAATTATTTGAAACACCTGCACTTAACTTTCCGGTGCATTAGAAAAGTTTGCCATATGATCTGACTTCATGAACCACCTACATCAAACATTTTAAGAAACACTGGTAATACAAAAACAAACCTTTCAAATTGTTACCTTCATTTATGATAATTAAGAGGTGGAAAGTGTAGGAGTACAGTTGAGTAGAAAACTAATTTTGCTCCTTTGAATATGGGAAGCATACTCTTTTACTTGAATTAAAAAATAACTCAATACAATTATTATATGAATAACTAGAGAGATCTGGAAATAATGCCAAACACAGTGAAGTGAAATGCTAAAGAGCAAGAGCAGATGCAGAGTTTTCCTTTAGAGAACATTTAATGTTCCCCGGGTTAGACAAACCAAGGGTCCGTCTCGGATTAGACAAACCAAGGGTCAAAGCAGCACAAATAGCGTATCTCTCATTCTACCCACCAGGATAATCTACTCACTAGAACTCACCCATCATTCGTCACAACTCATAATGATAACCACCAATTTGTTTTATACAGATGTGTTTGAAGAATATGCTAAAAAGCTAGATGTTATAAGTGAATTTTTTATTATTATCTAAACACAGGAATCACGGTCATTTTGTTAACCACAAGGCTGTATTCAGCCAAGTAAACATTCCATGATATTGCAACCTAAATGTTCCATATATTCACTGAAGTCAATATTTATATTCACATTTTGTTACCTTTTCACCTAGACTTCTGCCAGCTGTATTTGTTTTGATGAAATTGTTATATGTTAAAAGTGAGGCTAAAATATTTAATTAATTATAGTTTTAATTGAACTTGCTTTAGAAGAATTACTTAAAAGATGGAAGAAAAAAGGTAACAAATATGTTTATAACGGTGCAAAAAACAGGAGGGCACTAAAATGTAACAGATGTGTTTATAATAGCAGGTATTTTCAGTAATTATAGCATTTATTATATCCCTAAAAATTAAGTTCTTCATAATTGTGAAAGATGATGTCAAAAAGAGTCATTTGGACAAAGACAGTGTCAGGCTGAGAGTGCTGGTGAAATGCCTTTACAGATACGTTAAAATTATATGTAATATAGAATGGTATACATAAAGTATATCATATATGTGTATGTGCAGTGTTGCTGATAAACCAGCCAGCCAACAGTCTCTCCGAGGTCTTAGAGCTAACGAACAGTAGGTCTATGCCTGAACGCAAGCCTTCTAGATCAAAACCCTTTAAAATTCACCACTACATTTTGATTGACACAAAGAGGACAAGACAGATTTCTGATATATTCAAGAAGATAGATAGGCCCCGGCTGGTGTAGCTCAGTGGATTGAGCGCGGGCTGGGAACCAGAGGGTCCCAGTTCAATTCCCAGTCAGGGCACATGCCTGGGTTGTGGGCCAGGTCCCCGGTGAGGGCCATGTGAGAGGCAACCATACATTGCTCTTTCTCCCTCCCTTCTCCTCTCTCTGAAAATAAATAAATAAAATCTTAAAAAAAATGTTAAAAAAAAAAGAAGATAGCAGTTTGTGGAAATTGGTTAAATGTAGAAGAAAAAAATTGAATTAGGTAAATATGCCCAAAACAATCAAAGAAAGGAATTGCAATAATCAAAGGGAATTCTAATACATGAGTATCTCAGCGAAGCATTGGTCAGGAAACAGAAACAGACATTGGATATTTAACAAACAGAATTTCATCCAGGCAGTTGGTTACAGGGGTGTTAGGGTCTGGGAGAATTGAAGGAAAGACAAAGAATGTGATTGCAGGAAGCAGCTACTGCCCTAGAGCTGAGAAAGGAAAAGGAAGCAGTTGTTGCTATCAGAACCGACAAACCCAGAGGCAGGTTTCTGTGGATTGAGGGCTCAGAAGCCTGAGGAGCAAATGCTGCAGGCTGCTTCAGTGGGTTAATAAAGCTGTATCCATGCATGCAAAGACAAGCCAGATACTGGAACCCACTGCTGCTAAGGTGGTGCTCACAGGGATAGGAAACAAATGGCCAGAAATGACATTCTCCCTTTCTCCTACTTGCCAAACTCTGTATTGCTACGCATGGGTAGAAGCCCATTATAAAGAAGAAATGTAATTTGCAGATTATTTACAGGTTCTGATTCTTTTAAAAAGAGTAGATTTGTTTCTGACACAAAGTCCATAACTTACACAATTATATGGAAACTACAGTTAAAGTGAGTAGCTTAGAGGTGTTGGTGCTGATGGGGAAGATAATAAATTCAGAACGAAACCAGTTCAATTGAAAGCATCTGACTCACTGCAACTGTAGTCTCCATATGATTGTGTTAGTCATGTACCTTGTCTGTTGAATATTTATGTATATCTGTATCATAGGGGAAATGTCATTACAAACATAGATTTTATTTATTCATCCATCCATCCATTCATTTAATATCCCGCTGACATAGAGGTAATAATAAAACCATGGGCTGATTAACAACAGATAAGTAAGAAATATTGAGAAAAGAAAAGCTAAGGTTATAAATCTTAGGATCTCTATTTTTAAAAGTCAATCTAAAACAAAAATAAGAAATATAAGGTAATCTAAAGAGGCTCAAGATATTTACTACTTATGGTGTTTGACCTTGGCTACTTAGCCCCTTTGTACCTCAATTTACTTTTTTGTAAAATAAAGATAATAATCTTTGCTTCATAAGATTGTCATGAAAATGGAGAGAATCACTGGCAGACACTAAGAACGATGCCAAGTACATTTTAAGTGTGTAATCAGTACTTGTTTTTGTTGTAGTTACAGGAGTGAAAAAATGAAGAGCATCAGCAAAAAGTCACTCCAACTATTGTTAAAGAAATAATTGGAGTTAAGACATAAGAATCTCTACAATATGGATTTGTTTTATTACTTGTGCTCCTGTGTGTGACATCTGGCTGCTCAGGTTGTGTACTACACAGCCCCACGTAGGCCATTCCCACAGTGGCGTCTTGCAATGAGACAGCCAAGGTAATTCTCCACTTGAGTGAAGTGTAAAGCTTGTTTTCTGCTTAAACACAGGTGAAATGTTATTCAAGACTATTGGAATTATGTCCGTTGCTTGCTGATTTATAGGTGAGAGGATCGATGGCAGAATAAATGGTAACAGAAAAATGAGTTCAAATGCATGTACATATACATAAGCTTTAAACTTAATTTAGACAGTTTTACTAAACTTGTGAACTAAGACATAATTTGATGTGAAGTCGGCTATTTTAAATGCCATGAGGTATCTTCAAGTTATGTAGGCACTTAAGAAGAAAAGTACATGTAGAAAAATATATAAGGCTATAATCATTACTGACAACTTAGCAAATGAACAGGACCCAAGTTAGAAAACAGTAGCTGGAAAATGCAAGGTGTGAGATCACTGGGCTTATAGGACATTTCAAAGTACTGTGTAATCATTTTGATATTTCATAACACAGTCTGTTTTAAACTCTACATTTTCACCAAAGGAATATCTAGGTACATTTTTGGAGTGAAATTCATCCTCTCTCTTACCTTATTACAGGATTGTGGGCTACAGTCATATTAAACAAGATTGTGCCTCCAGGAGCTCTTCTACAGAGATATGTATAAAAAATAATCTTAAAAAAGATGGCCATGATTCAGATATATTTCACAGAAGAGAACTCTGAATGCTTTTACTTGTTAGTTTGCTCATTTATGCAGTACGGTCCATTTGGAAATAACTTTTTCAGGTTTCCCCATCTCAAATTAACCTAATACAAACTTCTGTTATTCCAATGGTATGGAGGTGGGGTACATTTGAACTGCTAGTATACTTCAACTTGCCTAGAAATGTATGAGAAATCTGATGTATGGGAAGAGAGAGCTTATGTTTGAAAAATAAAAGCTACACTAATTTTACCCTTGATGATTCCATCCTTATCTATGGAATATAAACATTGGGCCAAATTTAGAAATATGTGAGTAAAAATAATAGCTTGGTCATGTCACTATTTGCCTAAAAAAAGTATCTTTTAAATATCTAAGGAAAAGAGTAAGGAATCAAAATGATATAATATATAATCCTCAAAAGGAAGAAAGCCAAGTCAAAATGCAACTCCTTTTTTTTCTTTTGAAATAATTTTTAGGGTAGGGGTGGGGCTACTGATTTTACTTTCTTTGAGATTTCATCATTGAAGAGATTCTTTTAACAACTGCTTTAAAACCTAAGACTGGTCATTCATAATTTAAATGTCTTAAAAGTCATGTGATTCAGAGCCTGGAGTTAAGGTTAATTCACCATCTACTGCAAGAGGTAAGTGGTTAACTTTGTTTTACCTCACTTACCAAATTATATATGTACATATTATGGTCAATATCAAGAAAAATATAATCAGCATTGGTCTCTCTTTTTATTCTGACTTTATTCAATATAAATAAAACTTAACTTTTAATGCCACAATTTACTAGTAATTCTGTTATTTTCTTTTTTAAATATTCTACATCTTTCTGTTTGATAAATTAACATAAATATGTATAATTTTGTTCAGCAATATTCATCTTATTATACCTATCATAATTTTATACATAGACTAATGTACAAATCAATAAATTAACTTTTTGAAAAAAACCCATAATGTAAATAGTGAATAATGTTAATTATGGAAATGTATATATTATTTTTAACAATAGTCTGAAATATTAGCTATTTTTCCCATTTATTACTTTAGATGCCCAGAAATTTGCTTTCTAGCAATTAATAAAGTCCACATATGCAGAATAATAAATGCAGATTACATTGAATATGATAAGAGAATTTTAGAAAACTGTATTTTGAATATGATTTTCTGCAAAAATAAGAAAGTTGCTCAAAATGTATGTTCTTTCTAGTCCCACAAATCTTTTTTACGAACGTTAATATCAACATACTGTATATCATTTTATTAAAATTAAGGGAAACCTGTGCCTTGTTTTCACCAAATTTTCATAGATAAGGCAGCATTATATGATTCGTCAAGTTCAGCTCTGATGTTCTTTGAGAATAGAGTCTATAAATGCAGGGACAAAGTTAAATAAAAGTACTCAAGATTGATAACGGAAGGAAAAAATGACAAGTTGGCTTTAATTCAACTTGATTCACATGATGAGACTCAACAATAACACACTTGAAGGTATAAGTGAAACCTGGTGAAATTCTTATTACTAGAATGTCAACCTGCTTGGTATAATCGTTATCTATGTATAAATAAAAGAGTTTCTGAGACCTACAGGACTTGGCTTAGTGATCTAAGAATCCAAATTAGAATGCCTAGACTGTCTGGAGCCACAGGTTTAAATCCTGTCAACCAACCTTTTCCTCTTCTGAAGCAGATAAACCAGGTTCCAAAAAGCCAGCTGGTTGTGAGTGGTGGAGTGGAGATCTCTCCGTGACACCTATTCTTTCAGGACATTAAAGATTATTTCATCTGTCGTATGCAATAGTTCGTCTTTGTACTTGCCACAGTTCTGAGACCCAGACCAGAAGATCAGGTGGGCCAACAAATACCAGATTCCAAAAGGATATTTGCCATTTTTAAATAGTTTATATATATATATAAATTATATGTATATGTGTGTGTGTGTATATGTATATGTATATATAAACTAGGAATATAGTTGATACCTAGGTAAATAGGTGCACACACACACAAATACACATATATACATATATATATTTAAAGGAACTAAAGATAAAATAAGTAATTTTGTATAAACTTCAAGAAGATGACCTTTGATAATTACATATTTACAAACTACTTTGGTCATTCAGGTAAGAGTTAAAAAAGGAAAAATAAAACAACCAGTGGGAATCTTCAGTGGCACTCTGGGGTCAAAAGGCAAATTGGATTCAAGCAAATGCAAACGCTGTGGTACTCAGGGGAGCTTTAATCACTCAGACATCTGTTAAGTGGCTAATGTAACCAGGCACATGCACCTCATTAAAGGTAGTCCTCAGTTATTCAGATGACAACATAATGGTCCAGAAATCATAAGGATTTAACTGGTGGACTGAAACATCTTTATTTACTTTTTTTGAAAATATGAAGGTGAGAACATGAATATAACAAATTTTGCCTTTTCTCACAAGAAAAGCAAGACTACCATAACAGTGAAATAGCACACTGTTCATTTCAAGAAGCTAAAGGGAAGTGACCTGGCAACTTTACTTAAACAGTAATTTAGGTTTTAAGGATAATTAATAAAGAGTAAAGAGAATAAGAGCAGACAATCAATACATTTCTCACATAAGTCAATGAAGAGAAACCAAAATGTCCTTGAATAATTCAACCAATAAAAATGGCAAAGTAGATAATAACTTTTCTTTTTTTGTCAGAAATGATGATTAAATCTGATACAAATTTTTTCCACATGATTTTTATTATTTTTGTTAGCCAAAATAAATAGCAGTTTTAAAAGTTCTTAAAGAAAAAAAGTGTTAATTAAGTACCAGGGGGTTAGAAACTCATGTACTGAGTTTACTAACAGCGTGAGAAGGGTACTAGGACACAAGGATATTATTCACCTGCTTTGAAAAAAAAAAATTAGCATCATTGCAATGAACGAAATCCACAGAAATATTACTTTTTTAAGGGCAATGTCTCATATTTAATTCATAGTTGGGTCGTTACAGAATTCTTTGGTTAATTACAAGTTGCCACCGGAAATTAAAAATAGAAAGTGTTTATGCCCCTCTCATCTGTAGATGAGAACAGAACACACAGATAAGGTTATTTTTTTAGAGGAATATCTGCAAGGAAAAATCAATTAAATCTTTTCTTGGAGACTTATATACTCACTTAATGTCAAAGTATTTTAAAAACAATATGTTTATTTCAGAAATCAACAATTGTTTGTGATAGACAATCATTCCTTTATTCCCTAGAAAAAGGTTCAAAACACACAGCACAGCAGCTGCTCTCTCTGAAAGCCGGAAAGAAGCCAGGAATCCAGGCTATAATTACATATAATGGACATCAATTTGCCTGTCGAGATTTATCAGTTTGCAATATCCCAGGAATTTGCAGGTGTTACAGTTTTGTCACATTCAGCTATTGAAAGTAGTAGTTAACTGTCAAGACCACTGACTTCTTAACCAGAAAATTTCAAATGGGCCTCTGAGATACATCACTGAACAGATGACTTGTGCTCACAAAAAGGCAGGCACCAGATTCCCCCCAAAATGAAGAATGTCACAATTGCAACCGAAAATTCACTAAACCTTAGGTTCCAGCAGAAGTGCTAAAAGGAATTCTAGTTTATAATAAAGACATTGAGAGGTCATTTGTTCTATCCTTGCTGCCTGAAATGAATAATTTGGTTATGGAAGTTGTCTGGCATTTAGTCTTTTACACCGAATACTGTCTCCATTAACTTGTAAACCTCAAGGGCAAGGAGTAAGTTTTATACTATAGAGACTATATTAATGGACCAAAAATACATAGGTCTGATACAGGACAAGCTATTTTAACTTGAAATGTCCTAGAAATTTGGAAATGTATGATTGTGCCTATGCATTTTTAAATTTATAATAACTTCTAGCACTCTATCTTCCATGTAGATAATCAAAGAATTTTATTGAATAATCAAATTAATTAAAATAATTAAAGCTTTAATTTATTTAATAATAATTTATTTAATAGTAAGTGAAGTTTTCTTCTAGGTTCAGGACTATGTCTTACCTACACAGTTAGAAGTGTTTCTGCATTTCTGATCGTTAACCTAGTGGTTAGTAGAATACAATAATTTATTTGGCATTGTTGTGTCTCCCTATTAACATGAATTAAAGTAAAGAGATTGAGCTATGAATCTCTTTTTATTGAAGTTTCAATAGGTACATGATCAGGCATGAAACTATTTAAATTGCCCTAATCTCATTGGGATCTCATAATAACTTTTTTTAAATGCATGTTCAATATAAAGATAAAATTTTCATATTACCCTATAAATATAGCCTGGATTAAAATCTTCAATTTGGTTGAGCAAAAAATGGCACAGATTTCCCAATTTTTGGTAAAATGAACTTAGCTATATTTATGTAATATTTAAATAGTGATGCAAAATTGGAAAAAATAATTTACAGATTTCTGCTACTCAAAACTAAATATCATTTGTTTAACAGTTTAACTTTATTATTATATTACTGAAATATTAGATACAGAATGGCTTTTAAATTTTAATAGTTTGTTATGTCCCATTACATGTGAACCACTAATTAATCGAGTCACTTCTATTAATTAGTCAATCATTTTCAGTAGTGAAAAATAATTGGGTGGATCAATTAACTATTCAGTGCAGCTGGAACATTCCAAGAGCTGCACAACAACATTGTGCAAATTTTGTTGCATTCCTAAAGTCACCTAAACAACCAGGTATTTTAGTGGTGTCCACTATAATAAGTTTTTCTTTATAAGAAGTGTCCATGTTCTGCTTTGGTTTCCGTTGAATGAACCACTTGATTTTAAAAACATTTGCTCTACTGTGTATTTTAGGTTTTGATTCTCAAAATAATTTACTGGCATAAACTTTATAAACTCATGCCTGTTAGATGCTAACATTCCATGTTTGAAAATAAAATTAGCTAGTTTAGAAAAGTTGTTTACTATTTGTATTTGCATGTATATGTCTGTGAGTTTTATGGGGAGAAAGATAACTACTCTGCAATTTTCATTTAATAGATCGAGTTGGTAGTTTTTAATTGCCATTACTTAACATCTAATTAATAAACAACTGCTTGTTCAGTATAATGATGAATACTAGTACTACTAATAATAATTCAATAGTTAATTTTTTCTCTTACAAATAAATATGCTATTATTTCACGTTCATGTATAGAACTATAGAATTCAGAGAAATACAGCTTTTCGTTTATAATTTAACAGTCTCCAGTTTTACTTTCAAACATTTACTTGTATTCTGAATCATTACTATGATTTTCTCACCCTTGTGATGGTTTTTAAGCTATTATTTTAGGGCTTCAAATCCTGCTTTCTCCACTTTGCTTTGTGAGGCAAAGCCTGTGACTCTGAGGAACCCAATTCTCTATTACCAGCTGGCTCCCTGTTAAGTTTCACTAGAGGGTAATGGTAAGTGTGGAAGGAGAAGGGACTTACTCTGACAGTTTGCTTCCTGTTTCTTCTGTCAGCATGGCTCCAGCAATAGTTCTTTACCCTGGCAGTCGAAGCTGGCTTGCAATTTGTTCCCCACACTCTCAGACCTAACCTCATTCTGTCCTTTTAGAAATACTGGCAGCAATTGGCCGGTATTCAAAGATCTGTCAAAGATCTTTGTCAAAGATCTGTCTCAGGTGTGGAGGGGCCCTCACCTGACCTTCTAAGGTGCCAGCCCAGCTGGGCACTGCCGTCTCCTCAGTGAGCTGGGTCCCTCCCTGAAAACAGAACCCCTTCTTCAAATTCTGGACTGTGGTCCAATCTCAATCTCTTGCCTTTGTCTCCCCAGCCCTAGAGATGAAAATTGCTTCCTTCAGTTACTGCCTCTGTGATATCTCAATATTCTCCATTTGCCTTTCTACTTTTTGGTACCTGCAAACAATTTCTTATTTTAAATGGTTTCACTGTTAAAATATGTGGTGTTTATTTTACTGGCCAGACCCTGATTGAACCCTTACTAATTATGACCATTTTTTACCTTTCATATGTGTAAGACAATGTAAAGAGTAAAATTTAAAGTAAACTCTAAATAGTTTTTAAAGACCATTATTTAATTTAAAGTCTATCATCATGTTTTATTTCATTTTTGGCTACATTATATCTAATTTGGAATCAAGTAATTGTAGAAATGTAGAGCTAGAATGGGTTTTATAGATCATCTGGCCCAGTGCTAGTGTGGAAAAGCACCTGAAGTCAGAGTGTTCTTTGGAGATTTTCATACCCATAAAAACACCTATAAAATAATGACATGTTTAATTCTCTCATATGAACTGGAAACACTTTGCCAGCAGAAATATGATGATAAACCTTATAACTGTGCAAAATAAATTACATCCTAAGGTACAGAAAAGATGGGATTGTTAGTACAGCATGATTCACCATTTCTAATTATTTCCATTAATATTACTTAATACTGATATGGTTTGCTGACATTAAGTAGATGGTAAGTTGCAGTAAAGGTCTAAGAACCACTATTGAGAAAAAATAATAAAGTTAAGAAAAATTTATGCATTATTCAACTGTAGTACTGGAATAATTCAATCCAGTTCCTGGAGTTGAAGAGTGTTTCAGAGACTTAGTCTAATACTCTCATTCTATAAATGACCTTTATTTCAAATAATATATAGTCACTAAATTATAATCAAAATCTTCTCATGAAACAAAGCTACTTCTTATGCTATAAATATCTATTGCTAGGATGGAATATGATGATATTATGTTTTCTTCTCATTTTAGATTATTTAAAAATGTTGCTTAGGATTTTAGGACTAAGTCTGGGTAGAAAATGAGCAGCACGCAGAAAATATAGCTCACTATAAGTGATTTGGAAAAGATTACATTGGGTCTCAGTTAAAATCAAACAAGTTGGCTTACTTTGCAGGATTCTTTTCTGGACAATGTCAAAGTCCATGAGGAGGCAATGAAAAAGTTTTTATAACAATTTAGAAAATCTCAACAACATAAATGCCAATAGAATAAGTCTAAGTTTAATTTTCACAGGAGCATATTTAAAAGAGTTTACTCTTTCCCGGTTGGTGTAGCTCAGTGGATTGAGCGCGGACTGGGAACCAAAAGGTCCTGGTTGATTCCCAGTCTGGGCACATGCCTGGGTTGCAGGCCAGGTCCCCAGTGAGGGCCATGTGAGAGGCAACCATACATTGCTCTTTCTCCCTCCCTTCTCCTCTCTCTAAAAATAAAATAAAATGAAATCTTTGAAAGAGTTTACTCTTGATTGGTAAACAAATTCAAATTTACAACCTTAATTTTTAAAAGCGACAAATACTTTTCATGTACCTTATCTCATTTGATTCATTGTACCAGTTAAGGGAGCATGGGCAGGTGCCTTTTCTTCTCATTTCTGTGAGGATGGAAGAGGTTCCGTGTACCTGGACAGCCAAGACTCTAGTTCAGAGTCAAGTCAATCTCACAATTAATTCTCCCTATTCTTTACCCTTGTGGCTTTTTCAAGGCACCTCTAACATAGCATAAATCTAAATCTTATATATTTGTGATTCTTTAAGGGCAAAAGTTGTATCTTCCCCTCAATGTCTCTTGTTTCTAGAAAATAGTATTGAAAAACAAAAAAATGTTAACAAAGTTACCATGATATATGAATCAAAATATGATCTGTACACTATACTCCTTTAAAATAAGTCTTATCCATTAAAATTATATTAGCAAGACATGACAAGTTGTTATCTGCATGTATCATCATGACCAATACAGCTTTAAGTAAAAATCCTATTTTTCCCTTTTGTTGCAATAAAATTAATATCGAGCACGAGAAAAAGAGGAGGGGAGAGGAGGAGAAGCAGGAAGACAAGGACCTGTCAATGGTAAGGCTTCTGTCTCTTCCACACATTTGACTGTTGATGCTCTCAGGTTTATTTACATTCTCCACAATCAGATATACCAGATTGATGATTGCCCTCAATACGAATGACTTTCAAAAGATATACCCAAACATGTTAGCATTGTTTTTGTCTATAACTATAGAATAAACATTTATTCAATTAGAGTATCAGGCTTCAGTTATCAGATGGAAGAGAAAATAAGAATTATTAAGGCTATCTACTTACAAGACAAATGTGACTAATCGCTAAACAGTGACTGGCAGGCAGTGGCCTCATGGGCTTTCCTTCTGTGTCCTAATTTGCTGACAGCTGGATTCCTGCTTCTCTAAGGAGATGGAGTTCGGAGACACAGTTCTTTCAACCTGGGAGCTGATGAATAGCAAATCAGGTACCTGTTGTGGCCAACCCTGAGGCCCTGGGTGTATCCTCTCAATGAAGACTTCCATCTTTCTCAAACCAATTTCTCTCTCCTTTTCTGCCTACATACACCAAGTGCATATCTTATGTGTTAAACGATAACACTATTTGTAACTTATTTTGTAAACATATTTTCAATAACTCTTTATTATCCAGTGTACTGAAGTATATTCTATGTTAATTGAATGATCACAATTAATTTGTTTTGTTATTAAAACACAGCTTCTTCTTGAATGTATTATTATTAGTATTAAGTTATTTTTATAAGTGCATCTGACATTCTTACAACAGTATAAAAAAAAGCATTGGATGATTCAGTGAAGTTGACTTGATATGAATATGTTGTCTAGAAATCAGTAGACCAAGCCATAATGTTTAAAAGAGAGAAGCCAGTCAGGTTCATGAGCCCAAAATAATATCTGAACTTCACGTTTTAAATTGCCTCCAGAGATTTAAGTGTCTGAAAGTGTATGAATGTGAAGTAACTCCTATAAATAGAAATTGTATCTTATTTTCAGATACACCCCAGCACTTTCATCAGCCGCAAGCATAGTGATGTATAAACAGCAAATTCTCCACCAATATCAATAATGTAGTTCAAATAGTATACAAAAATTGCCAAGGCATATTGGTGTATTCTGGACAGAAGAAAATAGCTAATCTTACCTAAAAGAAGGCAGAAAAAAGGAGTGAATATTTTCAGTTATGATGAGTGCTTTTGCATGAGGGAGTGGGAGAGAATGAGAAAGGAGAGAGATTAATAATTTGAAAGACTAAATAATGCTCCACTTCAATAAAATTAAAAGTTTGTGTTTGTCATGCAAACTACAAAGTCCTGCCAAATATATTATGAAATTATACATTTTTAATTTCTTTGTTTAGGCTTTAACAGGCAAAGCAACAGTGTGTAAGGGAAACTGGTTCATTGCCATCCAGCCATCTGTGTGATCGATTCCTGCCATCTTTGCTTTTCAGCCCAAATAAAAATGCTGCCTAAGTGCTTGACAAGGCCTTGGTGGTACAGGTTTGCCATGTGGTAGGATACTATAGCAGACACAGGTTGTGCATTTTGGATGATACGTATGCTAAATTAAATCAAGATGTCTGTTCCCAGCAAGCATAAGTGCCTCTTGACAGATGTCCAGATTCAGGTGCTTATAAAAACAAATCTGAGAAGCAACATTAATTTTAAATCCTCTGAGCTTCACACAGCAATTGCAAGTTTTGGAAATACTTCAAACTTTGTACGATTACAGAATGGAAAGTGATCAGGGTTCTGGGTGTGGGTCCTTTAGAAATATTTTCCAAATAGTTCTGCATTAGAAAATAGAATCCATGTGCTCCTATATACCTGAACATGTTCCAAACAAAATCTAAATGTTTATATAATAGAATTCAAAATAGGGTGATTTAATGGCTAGCCAACACAAAGGACATCTGTAGTATGACTGTCACACGATATTCAATTTACACACATCATTAAAAACAAAATAGTGCAGTGAATTATTTTCACCACTTCATAATATACCAATACAATACAAAAATTTTGATTGTTATTAAAAGATCTAGGACATGTCACTGCTCAGAATCAAAGTTCAATTTCAAAAATGGAAAGAAGAGACAAAAATGCTTGTTTTGTTTATTTAATTGAAAAGGAATGGAGATGTAAGGAAACCTGCAAATTCAAAAATAGAAGGAAAACTAGTTCTTAAATCTTGGCTCTGCACTAAATCAATTTAGCTCTGGTGCAAACATGTGCATAAGACAAAATCCTTTCTAGTGGAAAGGAAGAAAGAAGAACATGCACACACTAAATGAGTAAGTGAATGTAAGAAAAGGAAGAAACAAGCAGATGATTGAATTAGAGCACAATGAAGGGACAGGGTTGGCAACTGTGTTACAAAAGTCAATGATGAAAAGCCCCTTTGAATGTACATTTCTGCTGAGAGGTCTAAGATGAGAAGCCACCAGGCCTGAAATTGAGGAACCTGAGGAATTTGACCAGAACTACAGTGAAGGTAAAAATTTCAAATAACTATTTCATTGCTAAATTAACACAATCAAGGGACTCACCCTTTGCTACGAAAATTGTATCATCATACCGTGGAAGTTTCTTATTCTTAGGAGGTACAATGTGGAGCATGTATGTGTGAAATGCCATAAAGTCCACAATTCACTTTCAAACGGTTCAACTAAAGGAAATAAACATATAAATAGAAAAAAGAGAAAAGGGAAGAAAAAGTTAACCTTACAGAATGTTAACAATCGATGATTTTAGGTGAAAGGTAAATGAGTGTTTATTATACTATTTTATTTTTAAAAAACAGGAATTAAATCTCACTACATGCTAACTGCCAATGATTACATTACATTTCTTGGGGTTTTCTTAGAGTAGATTTTCTTTTATGGACTTCTCCATGACAAACTTCCATTTTAGAGCAAAAATAATACAAACAATTCCATGTCCAGCAACAACACATTTTACCATGTCCAGATAATAGCATAGGAAATGCTTAAAATAGAGAAGACCGCCAGAATCGTGAGTCTGCATAACATCTGAAGTCGACTCGGTTGTGACCCTACTCTTCCTTCAATTCTTCCTTGGCTGCTTGGTCTCTGTGTCTGGCAAACGCTGCGATTCCACCCACATGTCTCCTCTTCCGTCCAGCCTCCCCTGTGCTTCAGGTACAGTTCTGGCTCTGCCCTGCCTTACCTCCTTCTCCATTCTGTTTCTTTCATATCAGGGTTTCATATCATTGTTGTTCAGGTCCAGGAGTCCTTTTTCCTTTTTGCTCAAACCTCCACCCTCTAATCACTCCCTACCCCGGAGCTATCCGCCTGCTCCTTATCTCTGTTTTGCTTGTTAGTTTAGTTCCTTCACCTTGACCTTTTTATCTCCTTTCATTCTACTTAGCACAGAATACAGGAGACCACAAAGTATGGTTATCCTTTGCCAAACTCATTTCTCACAGAAACGTTCATTTTTCTCTTTAGTCATCCTGAAGTCCTATGAAATTCCTCTAAATATCAAGATGTTTCACACTTGCATGACTTTATTGAAACACCTACTTTTACTTCAAACACCCTACTCTACAAATCTGTACACTACCCGTACTCATTACTCAACATTGTTTTTCAAAGGTGAGAAATTTTCCAACAATCCCATTCGACTCCAGAACTAAGTGCCTATATCACAGTTCCAAAAATATTCAATAACCCTGTGTTATTTACATGTATTGCTCTCTTTTGGAACGAAACTTTTTAAAAGTAGGGACCTTGCTAATTCTTCACAAATGCACAGCTCCAAGCACCTGTGTGTCATAAGAGAGCCACTGAAAGAATATTTGCTGAAACAATGAATGGATTAAATAAGCAGAACTAGAACTACTTAGTCATCTTCAATGTTATTGTTAAAACAGATTCACGATTACTCTGAAAAATTCTTAAAATATATGACATTTTTTCAAAAATATTTATCATCTAATGTGTTAGTTGCTAAGTAAAAAGAGATGAGAAAAAGTCCCTGTCATCAATAAGGTCCAGGTCAAGAAGAAAAGACAGATGAAAAAAAAATTATGATCTCACCTATAAGTGGAATGTAATCAATAAAACAAACAAATGAACAAAATAGAACCAAACACATGGACATAAAGAACAAACTGACAGTGACCAGAGGGGAGGGGGAGGGGGATAATGAGGGAAAGAATAGGAAAGGACAAGCAAAGGAACACAAATAGAGGACTCATGGGCACAGGCAATGGGGGAGGGGTATTAACTGTGGGAGTTGGGGGGACGGGGAAGAATAATTAACTTTATTACCTTATCTTGTTGAAAATTTTTGACCAGAATTTTTTTCTAATTTGAGTGTGAAAAAATTATTTGGAGTGATAAGTGCTTGATAAGATATTCAGAGGATGCTACAGCATCAAAGAGAATGGTACCTCCCTTAGGCTAGAGTTAAGAGAGAAATAGGAATGACCGTCCCAGTGAGAAAACGGCACACACGCTAAGACAAAATGCATACGAATTACCTAGTTGAAAAAGTGTTAGTAAGCAGATTTAAGCAGAAAATGACCTTATAAGATTTCCATTACAGGAAGATCTCCCTGGAAAACCGTAAGAAGATATAAGAAAAAAAGAAATATTGAGAATTGAAATGAAGACACTGGCATTACTGAATGATAATTTGTTTATGGAAAATTTAGAAAATAGAATGGGAATAATTTGGTGTGTGTTTGTGAGAATATAAGAAAGAAATTTTGAACAGATTCTTTAGTTTTTGCCATGTACAGTAAAGTATCTTTTTATTCCATTCAATGGCCAAAGGTGGGTTCGTTAGCAGGTATGTGGGGGAGACAGTTGGTTTGATTTGAACATGTTTAATCCTTAATGCCTGTGGACACTAAAAAGCTGTCTCCAAAGTTCAGGAAATGATTTAGATTTGAAACACACGTTTATGGACTCTTTGTGTATGACGGATTGCTAACTCTGTGGTTGTGGATGACTTCACCAAGGGAGAGTACCAAAATGCTCAAAGAAAGGTCCCTGGAAAACTTCAACAGATAAGGAATAAATGCCAGAAAATGATACTAAGACAGAGTGGCCATAGAGATAGAAGTAATACATTCAAAGAGTAAGCTAATCTCTAATTCAAGAGAAAAAGAGATTTAAAGGGGTTATAGACCACAGTTCCAAACGTCCCAGTGGAATCACAAGCCGTACAGCAAGCTTGCCAAAATACTACTTAGATAATACCTTTATTCACTTTAAAGTTTTGTTCAATTATATATTCTCATTTCTACAAACAGTTGGTTAAGTCAAATGATTTCATTCTTGGTGTTATTTTTTTTTTTTAAAGATTTCATTCATTTCTTTTTAGAGAAAGGGAGGGAGAAAGAGAGAAACATCAATGTGTGGTTATCTCTCGAGTGCCCCCTACAGGGGAACTGGCCTGCAACCCAGGCATGTGCCCTGACTGGGAAACAAACTAGAGACCTTTTGGTTCGCAGGCCCATGCTCTATCCACTGAAACACACCAGCCAGAGCTCTCTTGTTAGTTAAACAATACATTTTTATCTGAATTTAGTCATTAACTACCCAGTGTTCAGAGTGATATGTAGAAAAGTATTTACCAAATAGTTACTAGAAAGGTTTTTTTTTTGTATGTTTGCCCCTGTTAGTCTGATTTGTAGTTTTGATTTTTAACATTTATGTGTTCCTTAAATATACCTCCTATATGCACAAATATTACAAAGAAGAAAATTGAGAAAGCAAATGTTTTACAAAGATTTATAAAAATAGGAAATACAGCATTTAAAGTATTCTTTTATAATATAAACACAAATTCAATATAAAAATGATGTTTGGTGGCTGTCTCATTTATAGGAAGTGTTGGATAGTTCAGTATTCTAAACTACATCATCTGTATTTTATTCTATATGCTATTAAAGTAAAATAGGGATACAATTAACATGCAATGAAATGCACAGATATTAGTTGTTGAATTCAATAACTTGACAAATCCCTGAATCTGTGAAACCAAAATATTGAACATTACCAAGTCCCTAGAAAGTTCTCTTACGGCATTGTTACTATCACTGTGATCATAGATTAGTTCTTTTCCTGTACCTGGATTTAGATAAATGAAATTACTCTTTACTCATTTGTGTCTGGCTTTATTTTCTTACATAATATTCTGAGACCCTTTCCTGTTGTTGAGTATGCAGCATTTTTTTAAAACTTCAGATTATATTAGATGGTATGGTTATATCCCATTTGTTTATCTTTTGTAGAGGAATATTTGAGTTGTTTTCAATTTCTGGTACTATTAATAAAGCTACTATAAACTTGCTTGTATAAAATTTTGTGTGGATATGTTTTCATCCCTTTTGGGTAAATACCAAAAGTTGAATTGCTGTGTTATATGGTAGAGGTTTATTCAATTTAAGAACAAACAATCAGTTCTCCAAGTACTTGACAAGTCACATTCCCAACAGCAATATATGAGTTACCTGAATTCTCACCGACATTGGTGTCGTCTGTCATTCTACCAGGTTTGAAGTGGTGTTACATTGTGATTTTAATATTTATTTCCCTGATGACCAATAATGCTGAACATCTTATGTGCTTATTGTTCATTTATATCTCCTGTTAGTAAAGTATCTTTCAAGTCATTTGAATATTTTGGAGATTGTTAAACTCTTTATTATTAATTTGTGAGAGTTCTTTATGTATTATGGATATAGGTTCTTTGATATATGTGACTGTTTTCCCCCAGTTGGTCCCTTATTTGTTTATTTTCTTCATGGCCTCTTTTGATGATTGGGAAATTTTAATTTTAATAAATTCCACTATATCACATTTTTCACTTATAGTGTGTGCTCTTTTGTGTCTTTATCCTTAACTTAATCTTAACCTAAAGTTATGAAGATATTCTCTGGTGTTTCTTTTAGTTTTATGGTTATGATTTTTATGTTTAGATCACTAATCCACCATAAATTAATTTTGGGAGAGACTGCAAGAGTTACTTTTCTCTACATAAATATCTGGTTGTTCCATTAGCATTTGCCAAAAACACTGTCTTTTCTCCATTAAATTTTTTCCACATTGTTTATAAAAACACAGCTGACCCTCTATATGCAAATTTATTTCTGAATTCTATATTCTGTTACATTGATGTATTTGCTTACCTATATATCAATATCACAGTCTGTTGATAATGTAGCTTTAAAGCAACACTTAAAAGCAGGTACTATAACTTATAATTATTCTTTGTATAAAAGGAACTCATAGTTCTTTTTTATGATTGTGGCTATTTTAGATTACTTTCATCTCTACATAAATTTTAGAATGATCTTGTCTCTTTCCGCAAAGAAGTCTACTAGAATTTTGATAAGGACTATGACTGAATCTCTGTATCAGTTTAGAGAGAATGGCTATGCTATTAACACAGTTTTTCGATCTAGGAATAAGGCTTATCTATGCAGTTATTTAGACTTTTAACTTAATTCACAATGTTTTGTGGGTGTCCATATAGAAGTCTTACTTATCTTTCATTACACTCCATTTTTATTCATCAAATATTTCTTTGTGCTTTGATTAAAGCATATTTAAAAATCATTCCAATTGTTTAATGTTGAAAGGTATATACTTACATTGTATCCTGTGAACTTCCTAAATTCATTTATTATTTATAATAATTTGTAAGTTCCTTTAGAATTTCTATGTAGAAATCATGACACCTGTAATAAATGCGAGTTTGTCTTCTTTTCATACTGTACTTCTAATTCTTTTCAAGTAGCAAGTAGAAAAAGTACTCTTGTACTGTTTTATAGCTTGTGGGGAAATTATTTACTATTTCACAATTAATTAAGATACTACTTAAAGATTTTCCACATGCGTCTTTTATCAGAATGAGAAAGTTTCTATTTTAAGTTTGCTGATGTTAATTATATGTTATAGAGATGCTGATTCTTTAAGTATTGAGGTTATAAATGGTCTTTTATTTTAATATTGTTAAAAAGGGTTATTATATTGATTTTCATTGAACTTGGAGGATAAATTCACTTTGTTATGGTATTTAATTGGATTTATACATTGATCCAATTTTTAGTGTTTGGTAAGGTATTATATACATAAATATTTATATGAGGCATATTAGCTTATTATTTTTTGGTAATATCTTTGTCAAGTTCTAGTATCAGGGTTATGTTAGGCTCATAACATAAGAAGAGAAGTAAATACACTTATTTCTGAAGTCAATAACCAAAGTAATGGTGGTTAATCAAATAATAAACCCTTTTGAAAAGTATGTTTGTGAAAACTTCTAAAATTTTAATTCACAACATTTCAGAACCATTCTAATGAACCAGTATACATATTTTTTTCAAAATTAAAGGTTGAAATTAAAAGATCCCCCATTAGCAAAACTGCAGTTGCAAAGGCTGAATCTTCACATTGCCCCGTGAATGCGTGGGTGGCAGACTGCCTTCACGGTAAAAATCTTATTAAGCGAAATAGAATATTCTGAATTTTAAAACTCGCTTAGAATTGCAGATTAGTTCATGCTCTAGGGAGGCAGATACTTGGGGAGCACATGCTCGCAAGTCAGTAAACGCAGACCACGTGAGCAACGAAGGCAGGCTTCTCGAGTTAATTTGGAAGGAGACCTCCCAAATCTTGCTGTCCATGAGATGAGAGGAAAATGACAGCTCTCTTGAACAGGAATAAGTTCATTTCAGGGAGTTTTTTAAAGGTTTATCTCGAATGTTGGCTGTTTTTATCATCTACATACCAGAGATACTATAACATTAGAGAAAACATTAAAG
This sequence comes from Micronycteris hirsuta, assembly GCA_004026765.1. Lineage (NCBI taxonomy): Eukaryota > Metazoa > Chordata > Mammalia > Chiroptera > Phyllostomidae > Micronycteris > Micronycteris hirsuta. The sequence goes on along the minus strand of PVJI01020466.1, from coordinate 4,793 downwards.
CTGCTGTTTGAGCCAGAAACTGCCTTATATTGTGAGTTAATTATTTAAAATAATAATCGGAGCACATTTGAGGCTTTTAAACAGGAAAATGTATTTAGGAGCATGGTCTGTTCTATTTCTTTTACAAATGAAATGTATTAGCAATGACAGCCGAAACAGGCCCTGCGGAGACGTGCCAGAGGAATGGCGACAGACTGGGATTCACAATGGATGCACTGGTGCACCGCGGGCATCTGTTTTTTATACTCCACATTTTAAAGGCTAGTAATACAGCATCATTCTTTATATTTTCCTAGCTCTTATAAGGTGAATGTATTCCACCAAAAGTTTGAAGTGGAACAGCACTTTATATAAGTGAAATGCCACAATTTCAAGTAAGGAAAATTTTTAGCAAGGACTATATCATTTTTATTAGCAGGAACAAATGTATTATGGTTCTTTCCCCTCATTTATTTAATAACCCAGATTAGGTACAGTTTTTGTAGTGCACAAAAGCTACAAATACGAAATAAGAGTGCAGCATCATTTATAATTAGGATGATAGGTTTAGACAATCCCTAACTAATAATCTGCTCTTAACTCATAATGTTAGGTAACATAGCTGTCATCCAGAATTATAGTATGGGGACAAGAAAAGAGATGCACCCAAGAAATGACTAGAAATAAGAGAGACTTCAGAAAAGACCAAATGTGACCCAGCAGCAAAGAAAATATCTTGGAGATAAAAGGGAAAATGTGATGAGGAATGCCTACAGCAATGTAACGCACAGAAAAATTGTAGTATCTCCTTCTGTCTCTTCTCTTTAAAGTTACATGGTATGAGTAATGAATTTTAAAATTTTCATGGACCTAATCTGAGGATATTTTCTATTTAGAATTTGGAGGAATTTGATCTGAAGATTCCAAAGTACATACTTGGAAATGCACATCCAAAAGCTACCATGTCACGGGAGCCCAGTGCAAATGATGTACTGCATATGTACTAACTGGTACTAAGGAAGCAAAGGGCATGTCAGTTTCTTTATGAGCATATTGATTTGTTCATTTTTTAGTGTGTCTAGATATAATTAATTATCTGTATACATGAACACAGTATCTAAGTATGTCTTCAACATTTCAAATATTCTTAAAATTTCCAATATGGCATAAAATGCAAATGTAGACTATTTATGATAAAACAATTAGCTCAGAGCACATTTACCAGAAATATTTTATTGTGAGTTTTAAAAATACCTAAATGTCTATACTCCAAATTGTTATATTTTTATCATTATTAATGACCCAACCCACCCTATTCAGTGAAGAAACTGAAAAAATCTTATCTACAACTAAATATCACATTAAATAGAACTAGATAATACATTGCAAGAATAGCCAGCCCTGAAAGACATATAGAATACTGCACATATGATATAAATGAAGGCAGTTCAATAAGTCCAAAGTGGCTTAGCTTTTAAAACTGATATTATCATCATTTGAGTGAGGTCATATATATTAGATTTCAAAAATAATGCATTTTATGTTTTAATTTCAAATTTATAGAAAACTCATTTAGCCATTTAAAAAGGGTAAAAGTACAAAAAATAAAATAGTATAAACTGCATATAAACCAGCAGACTTAAAACATGACTATTACCCTCAGAAAGAAAAGAAAAATATTACTAAATTCCTTTTTCACCGTATTTGTCTCAATGCCCAATGAATACCTATAACTATTTTAAATTGTTTATTTTTATAAGCATATTTTATACTACTAAGTGAATGCGCACTTTTTAAAATTACATATATATGCATATATACTTTTGTTTTTAAATAGTATAAAAGTAATATAGTGTATATTTTATAAATGGTAATTTTCTTTCTTTATTGTCCCTTTATGCACATGAAAGCCAGTACTAAGATATATAAGTAATTTAATTATGGTAATAGCTATTGTTTATTAAACTTCTTTTAAAGCCAAGTACATTTAAACATCATATTATTATTTGCCCCATAAAAAAGGAAATTTAAATATGAGGTCTGCCCACCAAGTGTCCAACCTTGTACTGTGAAAAATAGAGGCATTTATTGAAGGAGATACAAGACACAAGAAACATTGTACACAGGAAAATGATGCCTCAGTCCCCTTCAAAGTAGGCACCTTGGGCCCTCACACAGTTCTCCCGATTGCCATCAGCTGCCCTGTCATATGTTCTTGAATCTCATTGATGGTCTGAAATATCTTCCCTTTCAAGGTGATTTTAGTTTTGGGAAAAGCCAGACATCACAGGGTGCCATATCTGGGCTGTAATGGGGCTGAGTCACCTGTGTGATCTGACATTTTGTCAAAAACTTCTGCATAATATGTGATGTGTGAGCAGGCATGTTGTCCTGATGAAGCTGCCAATAACCAGTTGCCCATAGCTGCAGCCTTCTGAATCATACAAATAGTTTTTGCGGGGGAATGTTCAGCTTAACACAAAATTTGATGCAGATTTGTTGCTCTACTTGCTGAGTCATTTTGAATGCCACAGCCACACAGTACACATGCTTGCTCAAATGGTGTCTACCGCCCCTACTGACTAGTACAGTGAAGTTGTCATTGTCCAGGCATGTGCATTCCAGTCCACTCTCCTTGGCTGCCAGGTTACATCAGTGCCATGTAAACCTTTCTTATTACGTTAACAATGGCTGGACTTTTTGCAGACTCCTCTATGTAACCTGACTACAGTTCATAAAGCTAGCACCTGAAAGAGGCCAGATACAAAACCGTATCTAAGATCCAATGTTGTTGCTATTGTATGATTTTGCGTTGCTTATTACCAGCAGCTCATATATTAGGGGATCAATAAATATTTCACCAAATAAAAAATCAGTTGATAAATAATATATAAATTAATATAAACTCAGTTAATACCTTTAAATTTTTGGCACCCAAATAATATCCTCCTATTTTAAAAGTGTTTTTTTCCAAGGAGTTGGGACCAAGATGATGGTAAAGGAATATGCTGAACTTGCTTCTTCTCATGAAACCATTAAATATATACCAACGTACAGAATACTTCCTCCTGAGAGACAACTGATAGTCAATTGAATAGTTTCTGCACAGAGAATGAACAAGTGGGAGAGACTGCAGAGAGAGAAGGCTGGGAAACTGTGCGAGCTCTCTGGGATCTGTGTTGCTCGCTGGGGACTGAAGGTGTTGGCAAGGGCCATTGTTCCCATTTCTCCTCCACTTAGATGATGTGGATGGGAGCTCGTCTAAGTGCTCTGACCAAACTGCAAGGCTGTTGTAGTACATTCCTGTCCACAATGGGCAACTAGGACACAGCAGCACGTGCACCCCCACTGCCCCAACGGTAGCTAACTCCAACAGCACCAACAGGGCACCGCAGCATGTGCACACTGGGCTGTGCTGCCCAGAGCTCATGCCAGTGGAACACACAGAGTGCATCCCACAGGGACAGCCCTCCTCAGGCTTGCTCCACCCTGGCAAGACAGTTCCTCAGACACCACATGTGCCCACCCCAACTCTAGCATACAGTCTACACAGAAACTGCTTCTACAAAAGGCCACTTTTTTCGAGATTGGGAGAGATAGCTATTTCATCACATTTATCAGAACAAACATCGAAAGTCAAACAAAAAGAAAAGATAGAGGAATATGGTCCAAATGAAAGCATAAGAAAAAAAATAGGAATAAACCCTAATGAAATGATTATGAGTTATTTGCCTGATAAGAATTCAATAATGGAAAAAAATACAGTAAAGATTAAATCTAAAATAACATAATTAAATTAGACTACAAAATAGAATTCAAAATAGTGATGCTCACCAAACTTGAAGGAACAGAGGAACTCACTGAGAACTTCTACAAAGATTTAGAAAATATAACAAAGAACCAAACAGAACTAAAGAAACAATAACTGCAATGAAAAATAAATTACACTGAGGGAATCAATAGCAGATTAGAAAATACAGAACAGACTGGTGACCTGGAAGACAGAACAGTGTAAATCACCTGATCAAAATTTAAAAAAGAAAAAAAATAAGGACCAACATCAGGAACACTAACATTCATATCATAGGAATCTCAGGAGGAAACAGAGTAATTTTCAGAAACTTATTTGAAGGAATAATGGCTGAAATCTTTTCCAACCTGTCGAAGAAAACAGAAATCCAAGCCCAGGAAGCACAGAGTTTCCAATGAAAAGAACCCAAAGAGATCCACATGAAGACATACTGCAATTAAAACTGCGGAAGTTAAAGATAAAGAGATAATCTTCAAGGCAGCAAGAGGAAAACAACTGCGAACTCAGCTAATTTCTCAGCAGAAGCATTACATGCCAGAAGGAAATGGCAGGTGTAGTTAAAGTGTTGAAAGAAAAGAAACTACTTTGCTATCCATTAAGATTGAAGGAGAGATGAGGCATTTCCCAGACAAGTAAAATCTGAATGAGCTCATCACCACTAAGCTGGATTTACTAGGAATGTTAAGACATCTTCTTTAAGCAGAAAAAAATAGGCTATCACCAGAAATTTTAAAAATATATAGAAGAAAAAATCTCATTGGTAAAGCAAAATATATAATAAGCTAAACAAAGCAGCCACTATAAAGCTAGTATGTAGGTAACAAAATTAACTATGTAGCAAAATTAACTATGATTACAGTAAATAGTTAGAAGATAGACAAAACAAAATATCTGAAATAAGACATCAAAAAAAATGAAGTGTGCTGGGGGAAGAATAAATGTAGTGTTTATACAAATATCTATCAGTTTACAATAGACTGCTATAAATATAGATTGAGATATA
>PVJI01020465.1:0-29067 GCA_004026765.1 Micronycteris hirsuta | reverse complement strand
AATAACATTTATATAACTTAATATTGTATTTCCCACAGACAAGTGTTACTACAATCCCTACATATAATTTTTACACTATACTTAAACAACAGAGCTCATAAAAATATTAGCCAACCCACAAGTATTTCATGTGTTTTATGTGTTAAAATCATATCCTACTTAAAAATTCACCAGATTGATTGTATCCTTTTTATTAGCTGTATTGATTTGCTTGTGCATGTTCAGAGAGCTTTGAATGTTTGGAACAATCTAGTTCCTTATTGAGCCATAGATAGAAATACATGATTGGAAAATCCAAAAGATGGTAATTTTTGTTGAAATTCTTAAATATATTTTATTTTTGTATTTCAAATTTAAATTTTAAAAAAACTTCTTAAAGTAAAACATACTATAAGAAAAAATGGAAAAATGCCATATAGTGGAAACTAAAACTACTGTTCTTTTTATTTGAAATTGAAAAGAGAAATATCCTTAATATTTTATGTATTTTCTGGCATTATTTTCCATAGATGCAGATGCATTTGATAATAGAGCTATAGATGTATTTTGTGGCATTTATTGTTATAAATACACATGTAGTTGAATATGTTGTAAAATTATTAGCATGTTATTTTTAAATAAGATTATAATATAACAATATTTCTAATATTTTACAATTTTTAGCATTATTGGTAAGGGCAGCATAAGTATTTTCTTATGAAATTTATCATAATTCTTAATTATTCTTTAATTTCTGACCAATCAAGTGTTTTGTTTTGTTTTTTCCATTTTTTAAAAATTCAAGTTTCAGCCTTGGCTGGTGTAGCTCAGTGGATAGAACACAGCCTGGGAACCAAAGAGTCACTGGTTCGATTCCCAGTCAGGGCACATGCCTAGGTTGCAGGCCAGGTTCCCAGTAGGGGGCACACGAGAGGCAACCACACACCGATATTTCCCTCCCTTTCTTTCTCCTTCCCTTCCCTTCTCTAAAAATAAATAATAAAAAAAAATAAATAACTAAATAAAAATAAATTTCAATATTTCTTAATCTCAAGTTTCCATTGCTTTCCCTGTACTACCTAAGATCTTATTGAGGTTTCTGTTAGCAAATTTTTAAAGCCTTACATTGTGTATAAAAGTTAGTCACTGCCATCCCGTGCCAATTTAATCTGACAGCATTCATGAACACTTACAATGTGTGAGGCATTTTTGATTCAGCACTTAAGAAAATGAACTGAATGGTCAAAATAGCACTCTTAGATATAACACATACAGATTGAAAATACTTTTATAATAGAACTAGAATGAAATTTTTGTTCACAAAGAGAAACTTGAGTTAATGGAATTTAAAGAATGCAAGGCCTTGGGGAAAGATATTGTTCTGATCTGATATGCCATTAAGAGATTAGATTCTTTTAAAGCTGCCCAGAGAGAAGTCCAAATGATACACATTCTTGATAGTAATGGGAAAAGAAATTTAAAAGGAGTCTTCTACAAGTTCACTCAGCATAATGTCATTGATTAAATAATGACTAGAAGGGAATTACACATTGAAGTGTGATACCATTCAGTTGAAAACTTAACTGTCTCTGAAGAAATATATTTGCTAACATTCTAATACCACTCACTGCAGACTGTCTTCCAAGAAAGCTAAACCGATTCAGGAAATAGAGATGGTGATTGAGTTGCAATTCTTTGAGGATATTATTTCCATGCAAGATAGAAAGCATAGTTAGATTTTTCAAAAGCCATTGAAAATAGTTTGTGATAGAATCAACCCTTGGGAATTCACAGAAAATTTTAAGCCTGTGGAAGCAGTAATAGTGGGTAATATATTAACTTATGAAGAAATATAAAACTAGAAACAGGAGTATTGGAACAATTCAAAAGAATAATGAATTTACTCATGGTAGGGAGAACACTTAACGAGGCAATGCTTATTGTTCTAAATATATAGTTTTATTTAACGCCAACAAAACCCATTTTAAAAGATGGCAATGAAAACATTAATTGCAGAAATGTGAAAATTAGAAAAATCTTTAGGCACCATCAGCATCTTCATTTGGGGAGAGAAAGGCCTAAGAATATTGAGTAAATTATCCAGGCACGCATCTGGTAAGTGGATATATAAATTAAGATTATTTCAGCTGCCATAAGAAAAACTCAAATAATGTTGTATTAGGGAACAGGAACATTTGTTCTCTGCTAGCTCTAGCGTCTAGTCCTGCTCTATCAAACTGAGAGCCTCACAATTGAAAGATGGCTGCTGCCCACCTAGGACACACAATTACACAATGGTAGGAAGCAAACATCATGGTTAAAAAAACAGAAAGGGGATCTTTCTTCTAATGAGACTTTACTCCGCCACCCCCCAGGGATGTCTTCCTCAGAGATATAGCTTATACTTCAGTTAGTGAAGACTGTCACATAGCCATTCCTATTTACTTAGAGGCTGGCATTTGTATTAATTTAGTTGAACACCTTTCTGTACTCTCAGTATTTAAATTCTATTAATAAAGTAGAAGGATGTAATTGATAAAGTGAAGGCAATTTGCAATGTTCACCACAAACATCACAACTAGACTACCCATTCACTAGCAAAAGGCTATCCTCTATTTATCAGGATTCTAGGGAAATAGAACAAAAGAAAAAGAGAGAGAGAGAAGGGAGATGGAGAAGGAAGGAAGTCAGGAGGAGGGATGCTGGGAGAGGAAGGGATGGAGGGAGGGAGAGAAGGAAGAAGGGAAAATTAATTTTAAAGAATTTGCTCACACATTTTTGGGAGCTGAGAAGTCCAAGTCCAAAATGTGCAAGACAGGCCATCAGGCTGAAAACCCAGGAAAGCATTGATGTGTTACAGTCTTAAGTTTGAAGGCTGTTTGGAAGTATAATGTCTTCCTGTGGAAGTTCAGTGTTCTCTCTTAAAACCTTCAACTGATTTAATGAGGCCCGCCCACATTATGGAAGATAATCTGCTTTACCAAGATTTAATGAGTAAATCTGATCATTCATCTGATTTAAAAGTTAATCTCATCTAAAAACATCCTTCACAGCGGCATCTAGACAGAGGTTTAACTAAATATCTGGTCATTATAGACTAGCCAGGTTGACATGTATAATTTACCACCACATCTACCCCTTGCCAAACTGGCACTATGGATATTTCCTTAAGCTGTTTTTACCTCCAAATAAAGACAATAACCAGCCATATACTACCTAACATGATATAACTATCCTGCATATGACCAAAAAATTCACTAACTCTTTCCCCAGAAGAGGATCAAAGTCTGCAGATACGTTCATCTTCCTCCAGATATCCTATACTTAAATACTATGAAGTAAAGTTAATACATAAATACTATGATCCAAATTTAATTCATCCTATGTTATATAATAAAATATAACATAGAAAAATAAATATATTATATGAATATAAGTATATTCATATATCCATGCATAGTAAAACTATAACTAGCCATATGGTCATAGTTGACATTTATAACTGATTTGTTCCACTATCAATTCCTTTTGCCCTGAGCAAAACACGAACTAGCCATTGTTTTTTCTCTGGTGGGGTGACCCAAACTTTAATTTCTCTGGAGTCTAGGGTATTTCCTGAACTGGGTTGTCGTAGTTTTCCATTGATTATAATCACACGACATGGTAATTCTAAGAGAAACCAAAAGGGATCCCTCATATTCCAGACATAGTCTTTCTTCCTTCCGTTGTGAAGTAGTAGACTGTTTTCCCCTTGACAATCAGAATTTCTCATCTAGCCCAGCACAGTAACTTCCTTCTTTGTCTATTGATTCAGTGTCTTGAGGAACTCAAAATAACAAGGTAGCAGATTTAATCACTAATGTACCTCCTGGTGGAATTATTTCTCCATTCGAAACTAAGATGTCTAGGCCAGCAGGGCATCATATTGTGGACATAGGAAGCAAAAATTTTGTTAGTGAATCACTAGGGGTAATAGTGAGTGGTGTCACCTCCATTTCCACCTCTTGAATTTAAATCCTTCAATGCTAATTATGAGAGAAATAGAAATATATATTGGACACTGATTCAGAGAAATACAACCTCCTGGAGCATCTTGCTCTAGCTCTGCCGGGTATTGCCACCTGCAGAGAGCTGTAACTGAGTCTTCAGAAAGCCAGTCCACTGTTCTACGAAAACAAGCATGATGGGGAACATAGTAAGTTCAGGGAATTCCATGAGCACAGGCTTATTGTCATACTCTGTTCTGTGAAGTGAGTTATCTGATCAGAAGCAATGCTGTGTGGAGTACCATGATGATATATGAAGTGTTCTGTAAAGCCCATGAATTGCAGTTTTGACAGAAGCATTTCACGGAAGGAAGACAAATCTACATTCAAAGTTGACTTCTATTCCAGGAAGAACAGAACCCTGCCCTTTTCATGAAGGAACCTGTCCAGTATAATCAACCTGCCTCTAGGCCACTGGCTGATTGCCCTTGTGAACCGTGCCATACAGCGGGGCTTGGTGTTCATGTCTGCTGCTGGCAGATTGTGCGCGCAGTGGGGGCTATAGCCAGGTCATCCTTAGTGAGTGGACGTTCACGTTGCTGAGACCATGAATAAGGATCCATTAACATGTGACTCTGGAATAGTATCAACAAGTTGTTCAGTTTCAGTTTTGCCTTCTCTAAATATGAAAATAATGCTACCTTTGCTCAGATGTTTATGTTCTGAGTCAATGTAATGTATATAATATTAATAAATATTATGAAATGATATCAGTTCTAAATAATGAAAAACAAATGGCTAATATGTATGTAAAATATTGTAGCTTTCTTAGTAAATACATGAATTATAGGCAAAACATTAATGATACATCACTTACTATCAATTAAACATAGCAATATCATTAATTGATATTAAACATTTTTCTCCAACGTACCTGGGACATTCTCAATGATAGACCATATGCTGGGTCACAAAACTAGCCTCAACAAATTCAAGAAGATTGAAATTATACCTAGCATATTTTCTGACCACACACTTTAAAATTAGAAATCAACTATAAAAAGGAGGAAGAGAAACTCACAAATATGTAGAGATTAAACAACACACTACTGAAAAATGACTTGGCCAAAGGAGAAATAAAAGATAACATCAAAAGAAATATTGAGACAAATAAAAATGACAACAACGCATACCAAAACTTCTAGACACAGTGTAAGCAATAATAAGAGGGAAGTTTGTATCATTGCAAATGTGTCTCAGGAAACAAAAGAAATCCGAAGTAAGCGACCAAACATTACAGTTTAAAGAACTAGAAAAATAACAAAAGCAACCCAGAAAAATGGAAATAATAAAAACTAGATAAGAATTGAATGAAATAGAGAACAAAAAGACTATACAAAAAAATACAACCAAGAGGTGGTTCTTTGCAAAGATTAATAAAGTTGACAAACTTCTGGCTGTACTCACTAAACAAAAAAAAAAGACAAAAGACTCATATAAACAAAAACAGAAATGAAAGGGGAGAAATTACCACTCGCATCACAGAAATACAAAGAATCATACCAGAATATTATGAAAGACCATATGGCACCAAATTCAACAGCCTGAAAGAAATGGACAACTTCCTAGAATTATATAGCCTTCCTAGAATGAATTATGAAAAACTGGAAAATCTAAATAGACCTATCAACAGTGGGAAAATTGAAACTACCATCAACCTTCCCCCGCAACAAAAAAAAATATCCAGGGCCAGATGGCTTCGTTAGTGAATTCTACCAAACATTCAAAGATTTGATACCTGTCCTTCTTAAACTCTTCCAAAAATTTAAGAGGCAATACTTCCTAACACATTTTATGAGGCCTATGTAACCTTGATACCAATACCTGACAAAGACAAAAAAAGAAACTATAGACTATCACCTCTGATGCAGATGTAAAAATCTTAAAATACTACCAAATCAAACACAATAAAACATTAAAAAGTACATCATGGTGAGGTGGGGTTCTTTCCAGGGGCATAGGATTGTTCCAACGCATGCAAATTGATCAATGTAACACACCACATTAACAAAAGATAAAATAAAGGTCATATGATATTATCAAAAGATGCAGAAAAAGCATTTGATAAGACATAACATCCCTTTATGGTTAAAACACTCAATAAAACAGGTATAGAAGAAAAGTACCTCAACATAATAAATGCCATATGTAAAAACCCTCAGCTAATATTATACTCAATAATGAAAAGATGAAAACTTTTCCTCTAAAATCAGGAACAAGACAAGGATGTTCACTTTCACCACTTTTAGTCAACATAGTACTGGAAGTCCTACCCAGAATAATCAGGCAAGAGAAACAAATAAAAGGCATCCAAATGGGAATAAAGAAGTAAGTGTTACTGTTTGCAGATGACATAATTCTTTACATAGGAAACCCTAATGACTCCATCAAAATACAATCAGAAACAATAAATACAGTAAAGTCGAAGGTTAGAAAATCAATGTATAAAAATCTACTACATACCAATATATTAAAACAATTTTGAGAAAAAAATAAATAAAAATAAAATTTGAGAAAAAATAAAAAAAAATTTCTTTGCAATTGCGACAACAACAAAAAAAATACCAAGAAACAAACTTAACAAAGGATGTGGAGAACTGATATGTTAAAAACTATTAAGCATTAATAAAAGAAATTGAAAAAGACACAGTAAAATGGAAAGATATCCCATGTACATGGACTGGAAGAATCAACGTAGTGAAAATGTTCATATTACCCAAAGTAATACATAGATTTAATGCAATCTCCATCAAAATACCAATGACATTTTTAAAGAAATGGAACAAAAAACCATCAGATATTTTTAAAACCACAGAACACCCTGAATAGCCAAAACAATCCTCAGGAAAAAAGAATAAAGCCAGAGGTATAATGCTACCTGACTTCAAATTATACCACAACAATCGTGATTAAAAGAGCATGATACTGGCGGAAAAAATAGACACAGAGACCAATGAAACAGAATTGAGGCTGCAGAAATAAAATAACGTGTATATGGGCAAATGATTTTTGACAAAAGAGCCAAAAACATATGATGGTAAAAGGAAAGCCTCTTCAATAAATAGTGCTGAGAAAATTGAAAAGTCACATGCAAAAAAATGAAACTAGACTACAGTTTAACCCCATGTACAAAAATTAATTAAAAATGAATCAGAGATCTGAATATGAGATTTGAAACAATAAAGTACATAGAAAAAAACATAGATACTAAACTTAGGGACCTTGGTCTTAGGGAAGAATTTATGAATTCGACCCCAAAGTCAAGGGAAATGAAGGCAAAAATACATGAGTGGGACTATATCAAACTTAAAAGTTTCTGCACAGCAAAAGAAACCACCAACAAAACAAAAAGGCGATCAAGCAGATAGGAGAAGATACTTGTGAACAACAATTCTGACATGGGGTTAATATCCAAAATATGTAAAGAACTCATACAACTCAACACCAAACGAATAAACATTTCAATTTAAATTACAGGCAGAGGACCTGAGCAGACACTTCTCCCAAGATATACAGATGGCCAACAGATATATAAAAAGATTCTGAATTTCACTAGCTATTAGGGAAATGCAAATCAAAGCCGCTGTGACGTACCACCTCACACCTGTTAGAATGGCTGTTATCAACAAGACAAGCAGAAACAAGTGCTGGAGAGGCTGTGGCGAAAAAGGAACCCTCATTCACTGCTGGCTCGTAGGAATGCAAATTTGGATAGCCCCTATGGAAAACAGTATGGAGGTTCCTCAAAAAATTAACAATAGAGTTAACATATGGCCCAACAATCTCTCTTCTGGGTATTTAAGCCCCAAATTTGAAAACTTTCACAAAGATGTATGAACCTCTGTTCATAGCAGCATTATTCATGGCGGCCAAGATGTGGAAACAAACAAGTCCTTTGATAGATGATTGTATAAAGAAGATGGGATACATTCATAGATACAATGAAATATTACTCAGTTACATGAAAAGATGAAATACTGCAATTTGGACAATATGAGTTTACCTTGAAAATATCATGATAAGTGGAATAAGTCAGACAGAAAAAACTAAGAACCATATGGTTTCACTCATATGTGGGATATATTGGGTTGGCCAAAAATGTCTGTTTAGTTTTTTCCATAAAATAAGACACATTTTTCATTTTCTCCAATAACTTTATTGATTTAGATATTTTGAGTATGTTGGCTACCTCCCATGTGGTATAACATTTGTTGTTCTCAATAATGTCTTGCTTTGATTGCTATCAACTTCAACCGCTCCACGCACTATGAATCATCATCCAGCGAGAAATTTACAAAATTGAAAATTTTGAAACTTCACAAACCACTTTTGACACGTTTGATCGGTCACAGCAACTTCTTCATACACTGCACAAATCTTTTTTTTTGCATTTCAGTTACATTTTACCTTTCTTTAAATAATAAAGCACAATGTGAGTATGCTGAAAATGTTGCGTATTTTCATCCATCTTCAAATATTAAAATGGCCACAAAAATTTACCAATTTTGATAAGTTTTTAAATGTATGCTGATATGACAGCAGTCACAGTACAATCTAACAAAATTGTTTCAAATGAAGTTAAAGACAGCTAAGCACGGCTAAAACCATAAAACAACTCTTTGGGCAGCCTAGTAATGCTGAAACTGGGACACACACAACAGTGTGGTGATTACCAAAGGAAAGGAGGGGGCAAGGTAATAAAGGGTAAACGGGACCAGGTATATGGTGACAGAAGATGATTTGACTTTGGGTCGTCGACACACCATACAATATACAGATCTTAGATCTGTATCATAGAAATATAAAAATAGTAAATGAATAAATAAATAAATAAATAAATAAATAAATAAATAAGAAAGACTGATAAATTCAAGCCTAAAACTAACTGAAATATATGACTAGGCCTATAAGTTCTGTATCTGAATAGTCCTGAAATATTATGCAAACTTGTTTACTTAGATATCAGGAAGTCTGGAGCTCAGATAAGGAAATTTTGTTTATAGAGAGGGAGATTGAGGTCAATACAGTCCTTGAATAGCTTGGTGCTTCTCGACAACCTCTACAAGACTAAAACTACATTTACATTCTAAATATTCATAGTTATCTACATCAGAATTTGGGGGCTGATTCCAGCCATGTCAGTTACCCAATTATGTCACAAATAACACAGCAGTACTGACATTTGATAACTGACAGACTACTTGTGTTTAACTACTATGGAAATGGAAATGGATTAGTTCAAGTCCTAACAGTCAAACATTAAACAGTGAAATTCTTGACATTTTATATTTTTGCTTTTTGTTAGAAGCAGTGTACTTTTAACTTATTTTATATAGGTATAAATAGGAATTGTATATACATATCGTGTGTGTGTGTGTGTGTGTGTGTGTATATATATATATATATATATATATATATATATATGAAACCCACTTTCTAAAGATTTTATTTAAAATAGTCTTCTTTCCTATTTGTGGTCCCCAATTTCCCAAGGGACATAGTAGGAAATAAATTATCACGATTAGTTAAAATACCACTATCCTTAAATAAGAACTTTTAGAATTCTTTGAACATTAATTCTTTCTTTGGTATTGCAACTTTATATTTTGATGTATTTTGCTTGGCATTTTGATTTATTTAATACCTACTTTAGAAAACAGCTTCTGCTGACTTTCAGATTCTCTGTCAGCATCCTCCATCTAGCACCCCGGCACTCTTAGGATTAAATGTCTCTTTCTTAGAATGGCAGGTGGTATTTCTCAGTAAAGAAAATGCATTTCTTTTAGGTCATTCAATTTAGCATATCAAAGAAGTCACCAATTCTATTTTTTCTCCCTACCATAACTGCCTTAGAAAAGGCTCTAATATTTCTTATCTGGATCATTGTACATCCTACTTATTGTTCTCTTTGTTTTTTTAATTAAATATATTGGGGTGACATTTGTTAACAGAGTCATATTCATAATGGCCAAGACATGGAGATAATCCAGTGTCCTTCGATAGAGGACTGATTGGATACATATATTTATGGAATACTACCTAGCCATAATTTAGCAAGAGCAGCCAAGAGGGGAGCCCCAAATAGGAATTTGTAATGGGGTCCAGAACTCAGGGTGTCCAGGAAATATTAGAAAAAAAATATATATAGGATGTCCTCAACCCCACAAGTCTGAGCTGGGGATGGGACATATGGAGCAAGGCCATTGAGAGCTGTTTTGCATAGCAACAGCTTTGCAGCTAACCTCTGACATTGTCATTTAATGTATCTATAACCTTTAACTGGTTTCAGAGATATGTTAAATAGCTGTGGCCATGCTTTGAGCCAGGGAGATGGAAGTGACTTCAACCCAAGATGTAACTGTGTGAGAGCCTGGAGATGATTGGTTCCATGCCATGGGGCCATGCCTGCCTGGACTTACTATGGCAGCCCAGTAAAGCTGGAAAAATATGGGAATGCTGGAAGCTGTGGCCAATTGTGGGAGGAGTCGGAAATGGGGCTGTAGAGGGAGATTGGAGCTGGGATTTAAACCCAGGTGTGGCAACCATGCCTAGTTGGGACCATGCAGCTTTGGGGTGCTCCCTTTTGCCATGTGGCTTAGGAAGCAGAAGAGACTTTGCCTGGAAGAAAAGGGGTGAAAGGACTCATGCTGGTGGGCCATGAGAAGGTGCCACACGGTTTTGGATTAACTGGAAATTGCAGCGGTGACACAGATGAACTGAGGGGCTACCTGAGCCACAGATTTCTACTTCTTTTCCTGAGACATGGTACCCTGGATTGGGCACAGGGGAGAAGGAAGGACTGTGTGCATCTATGGGTATTCTAAAGGGCTTTAGTATTCTTAATGAAGACATTAAATCATTACTCTAAGTCTGTATAACTTTTAAATAAATAATTCCTTTTCTTTTCACCAATCTGTGGCATTGAGAGATGTCTTTCCATGGTGGCAGGCAGGGCGTACCTAGTACAGGGAGGAGCCCCAGAGCAAAAGGTGGGGTCTTTTCAGTAATAGTATATCATTCGTCCCCTGTCTGTTCTGTAACAATAAGAAGAAATGAAATGGTGAACCTTGAGAATATTATGCTCATGAAGTCAGTCAGCCAGAAAAAACTAAGAACCATATGATTTCACTCACATGTGAGATACAAAACTGAAACTCAGAGACACAGACAGACAACACTGTGGTAGTTACTGGAGGGCAAACATATGACGACAGACAATGATTTGACTGTGGGAGGTGTGTACACACTGCAGTATACCTATCATGTGTTACCTCCTTGCCCCTAATTTTGTTCCATGGCAAAATTTTAAGCATGCTAATGCCAAAAGATTCTTGATAAAATTAAAAGTCTATTGTGGTGTTGCATCCTTTAAAGTCCTTTAATGTTTCTTCTAGTCACATTTCATATGATTGTCAGGGCCCCATGATTTGGTTGGACCCTATAATTCATCAATTCTCATCACTTCCACAAATACACTTTATTCTGTCATACTTCTTTACACACAGTTTTTTTTTTTAGAATATGCATGCTCCCATTGTTATATTTATACAAAAGTATTTATTTTTGCTGACATATCCTTCCACTTCCAGTACCCAACCCTTATTCCTTCATGATCTTTTATGTCCTTCAAGACCTAGATCAGGTATCCTTTTCCTAGGCAGCCTTTCTTGGGATTTTTTGGGTATCCCATCTGTCTTTATATGGCACAATAAGTATGCCTCAGCTGATGATTGCTGGTATCTCTTCCTGTGTGTGTTTTCTTCTTATTTCTTCAAATTGCATGCACACTTATATGTACTTGCCCATACATACAGTCACAGACATATAGACATAGCCCAGATAAAGATAAAAATTTTTCTTTAATTTTTACAAAATCCCAATCACTTAACAGAGTGACTATTGCTAATACTCAATAATTATCTCTTGGATGAGTCTTGATATGTCTTGGATGAGTCTTGAATGACAGCAAGAATTTAGGAAATAAGGATGACCAAGACTAGGAATACCAAAATTTATAAGTAAAATGTCCTTTCTGTCTTATACTCTAATTCTTGATCTTTTCTATGATCAATACATATAACTACTTTTATCATTGTATTAAAGTAATTATATTGATATTTTACTGTCTATAAAATACTTGCACAATTTAGCTATTTATGACATGGTCTGCCTTTTATTTAAATCCAACTCTTAATAAACCCATTCTTCAGAAATATATCAATGCAAGTGTTCATTCTCAAAATATCTTTGTTTTTTAAATAATTATTCTAAAAAATGTTAAATAATTATACACATTTTATATAAATCCCATCAATTAAAATATTAAAGTTTATTTAAAGTGTAAGCAGCTGTAATTAAGCAGATACAATTTAAGATTACCAAGAGTCTAATATTATTTTATTAGTATTACTATATATTTTTGCAGGACAAAAATTCCTAATTTGAAGGACCTAAAGTGATTGACATATAAATAACAAATATTTATTAAGCAGTCATTTTACATACCAGGTATTGTTCTAAGCCTCAATATATGTGTGTGTGTATATATATATATATATATATATATATATATATATATGCCTCAATGTGTATATGTATATATGGCATTTATTAAAACTTTGTTCAATGACTTCATAAAATCATGATTAGTATATACATTTATTCTCTTATTGTCTCACTCAAAGACTCTATCATATTACAATTGCATAACATGATCCTTCATGAAAAATATTGTACTTTAATATATTTAATAACTATTTGTTGTGTTTCTGAAAGACTATAGTGAAAATATTTGGGGCTTGGAACCACTTTGGTGTCTGTCAAATCATGCCACATGCATGGCTATTTATCAATTCTGTTCAAGTTGACATGCTTTTTTCCTTGCCTTCAACCTCAAAATGAGTCTGATAATATGGATTAAAAAAATACACCTAGGCCCTAGCAGGGTGTCTCGGTTTGTTGAATCATTTTTCCAATATGAGTTCGATTCCTGGTCAAGGCACATACAAGAATTAACCAATGTAGAAAACAAATCTCTCTCTCTCTGTCTCTCTTCTTCTCTATCTCTCCTCCTTCCGCTCTCTCTAAAAATCAATAAATTAAAAAAAAACAAGAAAAATACACCTAATATAAAAAGAATTTACACAAAAACACTATTCATTTTCTTATTGTATCTTGAATTATTTGGGAAATACGCCTAATATTTGAGGGGAGGCATTGTTTAAAATCGCATTAGTAGAGGTCATTTACCGTATGAATTAACATAAAACATTTACTATTCTTAGAAAACATAAAACTACCAGATAACTTTCTAATATACAACATATCAAAATATGATGAGATTTATTATATGTAACTGAAACACACAAGATAATTTTGTTTGAAAATTAGGGGTTTACAAGGCTCCACAAGTTCATCTGAATTAGGCAGAGTACCTTGTCAGGAAACAGTCAAGAAGCAGAAATGAAAGTTTTCAATTTCAATTGACCTAAGGCATAAGTATATCTTTTAATGTAAGTTAATAATATGAATAATATGTTATGGCATTTTCACAAGCCGAAGGGTAAGAAAATATCTTTGTTGGAAGTGGGTTGTCACAAATATTACATTTTCCTTAGATAAGGTCAAACAAAGATGATGTATTGGAAAATTCCAATAATAAAAACAATACTAACTTTAATATTTCCATAGACCCAAATACTATTAATCATTTTTATATTTTTTTAAATAGAGGCTCAAAGAACTGAAACAAAGGGAATTTGCTCGAAATGTAGCATCCAAATCGAGGAAAGATGAAAGAAAGCAGGAAAAAGCACTTCAACGTCTGCACAAACTGGCCGAGCTAAGAAAAGAAACTGTATGGTGAGTGTGCAATAAAATGTTAAATTTTCTTAAAATTTTAAAAAAGAAACATAGAAATAAAGAACACAAAATTATTTTTATCTGTACCGAGGATGACTCATGTTTTCATGGCTCTCCATGGGCTTTAACCAATAAACTGAATTGAAATTTCATGCAAACATGTGTTTAATGCACATTTCAGCAAAAAGTCAAAACGTAACATTTTAGTTCATGAAAAATAGCCCTGACTGGTGTAGCTTAGTGGATTGAGCGCGGACTGGAAACCAAAGGGTCCTGGTTCGATTCCCAGTCAGGGCACATGCCTGGGTTGCGGGCCAGGTCCCCAGTGAGGGCCATGTGAAGAGCAACCATACACTGCTGTTTCTCTCCCTCTCTGTCTCCCTCCCTTCCCCTCTCTCTAAAATAAATAAATAAAATCTTTAAATAAATAAATAAATAAATAAATAAATAAATTTCACATTCTTCTGCTATTTAAGCTATCTTATTGAAATGTATTCTATTTCTTGGAGAAATTAAGAACATTTGACTGAATAAGAGACCAAAACACCATCTTATGACCTTTGTTATAAATGGAGTTTTAAGAGGAACTATTTAATTATAAATTGGAAAAACCTTTTAAAAATTATTTTAATTATATTTTTAAAGGATTGAGAAGATGCTGTACATTTCAGAGGTAGATCAAAATTAGGTTATTGTCACTAGATCGTTCAAAGTTTCACAACTGTTACACTTTGACCAGTTTCTAATAGCAGCTATAGTGTTAAAATTTGGAACTTACAGTTCAAGCCAGGGCAATGGTATGAAAAGAATGGTATGAATGGCATAAAAGACCACATTTATATGGTCCTTTCCTTTTCCTCCTGATACATGTCTCTCTTACTATTGTTTAAAACCAAGCTATTTTACATAATTTTATTTTATACAGAATAGTGTTAGGGGATATATATATATATATTATATATATTATATATATATTATATATATAGTGTTAGGGGATATATATTATATATATTATATATATATAATTCCTTGGAATGTCAAATTTGGAAAAAAAATAAAATTTAAGTGCATTTGGAATCATATGTGAAACAGTTAAAATATAATTGCTATCCAATTGTACCCACCAGATATTTTTACTCTGTGTGGAAATAAATGAAAAATTATACAAGTGCAAGTTTATGCTACAGAGCAGTGATTTTGAACTGGTTTGCTTCATGAATTTTTAAAACATGCAATAACTGACCACTTAGTCAGGGGCACTGGCCTCTCTTCCCTTAGACTGTCAAACAAACAAAAAAAAATGATAGCCTCCAACACAACAGACCCCACTGGTATGAATTCCTTGTCTTGAACCACACATACGCAAGTCATTTAATAGAGTTGCATCTTATTGGCCACATTGTATAGTAAAGTTGCACCTGATTGGTTAATTCTTTGTACCAGAAATCCTTGTATAAAGGCACTTGATTTTTTAAAAAGTTGCTTTGGAGAAAAATGGGTAGGTAACCACTATTATTTTTTCATAAATCATTTAAAAAATACTTATTTTTGTCAGATTGGAAAAAAATATAATGACATTTTTGGCGTGCCACAGAATTTTAGTAATTAGTTTACATGGTCCACGAGGTGAAAAAGGTTGAAAATTGCTGCTATAGATAATCAAAAGACCTGTATAATTTATGTCCAATGAGCAGCATCTGCAAATATAAACCCTAAATATTAAAAGAACTAAAGTTAATAATAGGAAATATACAAAAGAGCAATACTTCTTATCTAAATTACTTTACTCAGTATACAGTACAGATCTCACATTATACATACATGCACATACACACCTACAGATGATTCTCCCATTAATTTGGTGACTCTAAAGATGTGTAGCTAAAAAGTAGTATTGTTTTTAAATATAAAATAAGGTGGTGAAATAGTCCTTTGTGTTAGAAATTTAAGATAATGATTTTTAAACTTTAGCCAATTATAATTTCTAAGAAACTAACTTTGTAAATAGCTGGACAATTCTGCATAGCATGATTCTGTCTGGGTAACAATGATATTTAGGTAGTTTCTTGTTTATGTGCTAGATAGTATAATTCTTTTTTTTTAATTTTTTATTTATTTTTAGAGAGAGGGGAAGGGAGAGAGACAGAGAGGGAGAGAAACAGCAATGTATGGTTGCCTCTCACATGGCCCTAACTGGGGACCTGGCCTGCAACCCAGACATGTGCCCTGACTGGGAATCGAACTGGGACTCTTTGGTTCCCAGCCCGCGCTTAATCCACTGAGCTACACCAGCCAGGACTAGATAGTATAATTCTTTTAGTCACCACTCACTTTTTTGGTATATGGAAATTCCAAATATAGAAATCACAATCTAAGTAAACAGTATTTTCTCTTAAATGTATATTATATTTACTGTATATTATTTTACCATTTATAATTTCTGGGTACTTTTTAAATATTAAGAATATCAATTCTAAAAACTCAACACTCTCATCAAGCTAGCATTATCTCTTAGTAAATTTTTCATTATGGTGTGCCAGCTGGCCTGTGTTACACTTTCAGTAATTGTTGGTAAATTCTCCACCCTTCTGAAGGCATGACGAAGGGTTTTTCTTTCATTTCCTTCCTATTCTCCATATAGTACAAAGGATGTTAAGTATTTGTGAATTAAAAGTAATTTTATTTTAGAAAATTTTATAATACTTAAAAATGTCTCTGAAGAGGCCATGGGGGTAAACAATCTTGGTCAGGAAGCACCGGCTGAGAGCAGGGGTGACCCGTGCTGTCGCTGTCAGCAGACAGCTGTAAAAGGGACCTCATGACAGTGCCTCCGAGTTACGCGGAGCGACAACCAATAACTAAATATACTTGTGACACTATGGAAGGGGACTGAACCATATCAAAGTAATTCTTTTACAAAGATTTAAAAAACTGAAAAAAATGTTATAATGACATTTCCTAGATAAACGTGTTTGAATACTTTTCATCAATAGTGCCCTATCTAATAGAATTTTCGCTTCTTTTTGTAGTGCTCCCGGAAGTGGTCCCATGTTCAAGTCAACGACTGTTACTGTGAGAGAAAATCATAATGAGATTTCCCAACGAGTGGCTGTGGATTCAGTTAATAACCAGGGAGATTTCAAATATGTTTTGCTTCACGGTGAAGAGAATCCTAAAGATGTTACCACTGTTGCTACAGATCCAGAAAGTGCAAACAATGATACAAAAAGTAATCAACTTGGAGATCAAGCCCAGGGAATTCACAGGCACAAAATTGGCTTTTCATTTGCATTTCCAAAGAAAGCATCCGTGAAGCTGGAGTCCTCGGCTGCAGCCTTCTGTGATGAAGGCTCTGTGGAAAAAGGATTAAGTAGAAAAAGCAGATTTGTCCCTGGTGCTTGTCATCTTCAACTATCTTCACCAACAGACGCGCTTTTGAGTCCTGAGGAGAAAGCTAACTCTCTTCATCCGCCAGAGGGAATGTGTACTTACAAAGAAACTGCTCAAACTCAAGAGATGAAAGACGTTTCTAGTGAAAAGGATACATTATCATTACCTTCATTTTGCCAGTTTCAACTCCCCTTTGCTTCTGATGCTGATAATTGTCAAAATTCTGTACCATTAGCAGGTGAATTACCACTGGAAGGTGTTATTAGTGAAGACATAGCTATGAGTGGTAACAGCTCAGAGTTGTTAGGAAATGAGTGCACAGGTCCTGATAAGGCTAATGACTTCATGTCTTCGCCAGCTACCCTAGAGGAAAACGTTAAGGACAAAGACGCATGCACAACTGAAGTTGAAAATAAAAATTATGGTCCTGAGATGTTGGCCGCTTCAAATTCTGAGGAGGATAATATAACCTTAGAAAAAGCACCAGATTTCTGTAAAAGACCTTGTGAGCCATTTGCACCAGTACTTAACAAAGACGGATCCACAGTTCTTCAGTGGCCGTCAGAAATGCTAATTTACACAACTACTCAGCCATCAATTTCCTACAGCTGCAATCCTCTCTGTTTTGACTTTAAGTCCACTAAATTAAACAACAATCTAGGTAAAAACAAGCTGCCCTTAAATGACCTTTATTCTCAGCAGAACAGGGAAGATATTGGCAAGAGACCAGTTTTGGATTGCAAGGACAGATCTATTGCAGGACTGGCAGATGATGGCATTGGAGGTAGCAGCACTGAATCCACCCAAGTCACTCCTCTTTCGGTTGAAGACACACTCTCCAATAGTTGTGATTCCGAAAGAAGTGAGAATATGGGTCAGAAGTATAAAAATATTTCCTGTAGGATCAGAAAAACAAAAAGGCATAATTTTATTAAAAAGCAAATAAAACATGATACTCATGAAAAATGCAAAGCAAGATTGAAAGATACGCATGAACATTGGTTCCATAAAAGTAGAAGGAGGAAAAAAAGAAGAAAGTCATGTCACCATCATCATGGGAAGAAAGCCAAAGAATCAAAAACTCACTTCGAAATGGAAACAGAAAATAGTTGCACTGATATGAGTAGGAACAATCTACTGGAGGCAGTTTCAAAAAAGCAGGATACAGCTGTAGAGCAATTATTGGACTCACATCAATTACCTGATAAAAAATCCAAGTCAGCATTTATATACTCAAGTGAAAATGAAGAAATGTGTAAAACCTGGATCACTGAATACAATAATAACAATGATGTCAGTTCTAAAGATCACTGTATAAAGAACTCAGTTGTTTTAAATGAACGATCCAATCCAACAAGGATGCATTCTGGGAAACACTGTTTAGCATACTCCAGAACTTACTGTAGTTGTAAAGCCAAAATGTCCAGCCGTAGTCAGGATCACCGATGCTTAGTTCTTCAAAATGACATAAAATGCACGCATCAAAATCAAGCTGTTAAGAGAGGTTATAATTCTCTCATTAATGAATCAGAAATATTTTATCGAAAACGTAGACAACATTCATATTCTTATTCTTCAGATGAAAGTTTAAATCGACAGAATTATTTACCGGAAGAATTTTGGGGACCACCACATGCTTCTGCTCCTTTCAAACCCAAAAGGAAACGGAGGAGAAAAAGAAACAGATTCCACACCAAATTTGAAGCTCTGGAACTCAAAGAGAATACAGATTATCCCATCAATGGCAATTCTTCCTTATGTCACCAGGATGAGTTAATAAATGAAGGTAAAAAAGAGGAAATAAAACCACAAGAAACTGCACATGTTGAAAGGAACTCAGAACAAAGAGATCAAGTAGAAAACAAAGTAACTTTACCTCCTAGCAGTCCCCTTCCTTCCAGAACCAATGGTGAAAATGAGCATTTAGTAATGGCCACCACTTCTGGTGCAATGCCAGAAATTTCCAGTGAACCCACAACATCTGTTGATGTAGCTAGCACCCCTCCAAAGGAAGACATTAACAATACCTTGCTCAAACACAAAGCAAAAAACAATATAAATATTAATGAAAAGCAAATTCCTTCCAAGGTGCCTAATGTAGAAAAGAACTTTAGACAGTCACAACCTAAATCATACCTTTGTCACTATGAACTGGCTGAAGCCCTTCCACAAGGAAAGGTGAATGAAGCATCAACTGAGTGGCTGTGTTTTAATTCAGGAATTCTTAACGCACAACCACCATTACCATTCAAAGAAGCACATATCAGTGGTCATACCTTTGTAACGACAGAGCATATCCTGGCTCCACTGGCTTTACCAGAACAAGCACTACTGATCCCAATAGAAAACCATGACAAATTTAAAAATCTCCCCTGTGAGGTCTACCAGCACATCATACCACCGAACATGCTGGCCAACAAAGTCAAGTTCGCCTTTCCTCCAGCTGCCCTCGCACCGCCCCCCAGCACAGCTCTGCAGCCTTTGCCTTTGCAGCAGCCCTTGTGTTCTACCTCTGTAACCGCAATCCACCACACTGCAGCCCCTGCAGCCGCTGCAGGAACCTTTAAAGTGCTTCAACCACACCACCAGTTTCTGGCCCAAGTCCCAGCTCTCACCAGAACATCGTTACCTCAAATCTCAATAGGACCAGTCGGACCGAGGCTTTGTCCTGGGAATCAGCCAACTTTCGTTGCTCCTCCTCAGATGCCCATCATTCCAGCGTCGGTTCTTCATCCTAGCCATCTGGCTTTCCCGCCGTTACCCCATGCACTCTTCCCTTCCCTGCTTTCCCCACACCCTGCCGTCATCCCCCTACAGCCCCTCTTCTAGTCACCACCGTGAAAGGGAAAGAAAAGATTCACGTGAAACTATTACTGTGTGTGTAAACGCTCATCTACGGGGAACACTGCCATTTTGAATGGTGGGAAGAAACTAGCCTAAATGTGGCCTCCCTGATATGAAATCATTTACTGTAAGTCTAATGATGCAAATAAATTCTTAGTTTCTGATATATAAATTATTAAGGCACTGAATAGTTTCAAAATCAATACAATATATGCTGTATATTAAATTGATGTCTTAAGAGTATGTATAATGTACATAAAATATATTTATAGTACTGTACTTTATGTTGTAAAGTATGCTTTGTTTTTTTTAAATCTTTGTGTATTTGCACCTATTTAATGTTTAGACAAAGCTAAAGTTTTGTACAATGTTCCTTGAAACTGTAAATTCAGTAAAATTATCTCTTGCAATAAATTTTTGTTAAATATTTAAGTAAATAAAACTTTGCTTTAGTTGGTTTTACTGTTTGGGGATGTATGCTAACAATAAGTTTTGGATTTATACTGTTTCTTCTATCCGGAGTTGCCTCTGAAACTCAGAGCTCCTGCAAAATATCTTTAGAGTTCTATCAGGACTTAAATTACAATACCCTTTTTCAGAATAAGAGATCGCTTTGTTTTTCTGATTTGTTCTAATGTTGCTTATACTCACATTTACTAAATTTCCTGAACAACTTGGCCTCTAGACAATAAATTAATAAATCACTATCCATTATGTAATGTCTTGGGAAAAACGACATAAAAAATCTGTATCTAGATAACCTCTTAATTGAGAACCTGGACATGGGAAGGAGCATAAATAAATAGCTTTTCCTTCTGCACCTCTTCTTAGTGGTCATGTTTGTATCCTATTTCTAAATCACCCAGAAACAATTAGAAAGTCTTTATGATGCCCTTCCAGATTCTGCTTTATTTTTTATGATTTCTGCATTTTTCTTTACTCAAGTGCTTCTGTCTGTACTGAAGAATATAGTTATTCAGTGAAAATTAGGAAACACCACAATCTTCCTAAGAGAGCTTTTCCATGTGCACTCGTCCCAGTCCATGCCGCCTGGTAGGACAACGTCTACATGCCTGGTAGAGAGGGTTCACCTCGTCACGTGCAAATGATAAGGGCTTACAGCAGCCTGGCAATGAGTGCTGACGCGGAGATTCCAACTGAATCCTTGTAAAGGGAAAGCAGCGTGTGTGTTGGACTACGGAAACGCTATTTCCTATGTGCCCCTTAGCAACTGGGTAACCCTAAATAATATTAAATATAAGTGCATACTCCTATATCAAAATAACCTGTATTTAATTAAAATTTAAGTAGAGAAATAAGGGAGAAAATCTAGGGTCATATACTTGACTGATAATGCGCCATAATCGTAATTTATTTAAATGTTTCTTAAAAATGGTTGTGAAAGAGTGAATATGTCATTTTGTGATTGACAAATAGAAGATAAAAATGGTAAGGGAAGCAATTTAATTTCAAATGCTCTAAGATAACATGTTCCAAAAATGGAAACTAGAATTGGAACAGATGCATTTTTCCCCAGGCAAAATGTTTGAAACTATCCTTAAAAATAAAATTGATAGGACTATCTATTGGGGAATGCTGACCCAGTTTGTTTTAATCTCAGAGCAGAATTGTTGCTTCTGCTTTTTACAATCAAACCAAGTGTTTCACTTTAAAATATGCAGATTTTATCTCTTCTTTTTGTCATCTTCTATCATCCTATTTGTATACGCCTTGCCTCTTGTTCTTATTCTTCAATCTTTTTTCCTCTTGGTATCTGTCTTTTTAATTTCATCGTAGACATCATTTATGTGATATGTATCTTCTCCTCTTTTTTCTTCATGCTATCATTTCTTTTATTTATTTTTTCAATTCTGTTGCTCTCCTATATTCCTTTGGTTAAATGGTATGACTAAGCATGCTTGTTTTCTAGATATATGATAGAAAGCGGGAAGTCTGAGGGAAAAACTTTTCAGTTACTACTGAAACTATGCAGAAATCAATTTATTTTCATGATACCAGTGGCTGGACAAGAAACAAATGTTAGTTAAGCATGTCAAAGCCATTCTGACAATCAATTATTCATCTAGACAATTCATTTTTGATAAAATACTGATAACATAGTCTGAGCATTCATTATATGTTGGGGACTCAAAATGACTATAAAATGTGACGCTGGTTCATCTGTTCTGATAACATCAACTTCAGAATCAAGTGAATCGGGCTGATGGGCTGAAGATCAGCATCAAGCAGAGCAATCAGTCAGGTAAGTCAGGATGGACTAATCAGGCAACAGGCCTCTCAGAGGACCACTAGTCAAGAGTCAGGCCAGCATAATAGGACACTCTGGAAGTGCTTTTGGCTACCGTTTACTGAAATATCAGTCTTATCCATGTGTAAATTAATGTACAGCCTGTAAAATCAAACATTTAAATAATTACAACATTATCTCTTACCTATGGTTTATAACTCTCTAGTCTTCTGGTTACAGACATTGCTATATCACTTATTTATTATGAAGATGAACAAACTATAATATAAAATAAAACCCAAACATAGAAAGTAGCCTGTAACTGTAACCAAATAACCTCTCTTTCTCTTTTTCTTTTTTTTTTAATATTTTATTTATTTATTATTAGAGAGAGGGGAAGGAGGGAGACAGAGAGGGAGAGAAACAGTAATGTATGGTTGCCTCTCACATGGCCCTCACTGGGGACCTGGCCCGCAACCCAGGCATGTGCCCTGACCGGGAATTGAACCAGGACCCTTTGGTTCCCAGCCCACGCTCAATCCACTGAGCTACACCAACCAGAGCTCTTTCTCTTTTTCTTTATGATTTGAAAACTGTCCACAAAGTATCTCACCTTGGAAATTGGCCAAATATTTTGAACTCAAAACCCAAACTCAGGTGCCACTGAAAACTTCTCTTTGTTCTGCATTTTTAAGTTTTATGAGTTCATTATTATAAAACAAAAAACAAATGAAAAAAAAAACTATTATCCAATTCAGAAGTCAGGGTGTCATGCCCATATTGAACCAATCGATGAATCAGTTCAGCTCTATTTCCTTAATTTTCTCTCACATTTTTCCCACCCCTACACTCCATATGTTCTAACCCTAGTCCTCCATAAGTGGAATTTCTGACTTGCTTTTAGAAATTAATGTCTTTACCCCCAGTTTCCACATTCCTACAATTCATTCTTCCCTGCTGCCAGGCAGACATTTTTTAAATGTAATCTTAGCATTACAACCCTCTTCTTTAAAACTTGTTGTGGTTCTCAATTATTCTTGAGATAAACCTCAAAGTCCTTAATATGATGGAACACCTGTGGTGAAGTAGGTGCCAGCCTCCCTACTCAGGACCCTTCATTCTGGCGCTCCCGCAGGCCCACCCTTCCATCTACTAAATTACAGTCAACTTTGAGTTCTGCAATTATGTCCTGTCATCTTGCAATGGCTTCCTCACTATAGTTTTCTGTACTTGGATAACTATTATGAATCAAAATTCAATTTGAGTGTCAGTATTTTTTACGGATTCTTTCCCAGGTTCCCTCTTTCTGCAGATAAATTAGCTTGCTGTCCTTTATCCATACAAGGCATGCTGTGGACACAACTT
Source organism: Micronycteris hirsuta (assembly GCA_004026765.1). NCBI lineage: Eukaryota > Metazoa > Chordata > Mammalia > Chiroptera > Phyllostomidae > Micronycteris > Micronycteris hirsuta. The sequence continues at coordinate 5,334 of PVJI01020465.1, read as the reverse complement.
ATAGTATTTTCTGTGTTGAATACACTTTCTTGTTTATCAAATTCATTAGAATAAGATGTCCTAGAGGTAATGTAGTATGTGATACATAGTAAATAATAAAAGTTGAATGAGGGAATAAAATGAATTGGAAAAATATTTTCAGGTTTTGAAACTGTTATCCATTTTCACTCCAAAATGGTTCTACGTCAGTCAAACTAAAAATATAATTTGCTAAAAAAATTATGACTTCAAAATAGTGGTTAGCATGAAGTAGTACTTATTTTTAATGGGATTATGAATCAATTAAAATATAACTCCACAATCAATAACTAAAGTGTGACTTCAACCCTTTCTCCTACCCCAGCAGGTAGGCACAAATTTTATCTATTTATCTATCTGTCCTTCTCTCCATCACCTATTATCTTTTATCTTTCTTAGTACCTGTCATCGAACATTAACATATCATATGTCATAGGCTAAACCAGATTAAGAGATAAAGAAATGAATGGAACACATCTACTGCTCAGATCTTGAAGTCTACTAAGGGAGATAGACATACGTAATCTTAGTTAGCCATCCAAAGTTTGATATTTCATTATGTCTACCAAAATAGATTGAATTTACATTCACAAGTGTGTTTGCTGCTCCCCACCCGCACCCGACCACCAACTGTATTGCTTCTCCTTTCTCACTCTTTTTTCTACTTTTTTCCCCTCTGCTTATTTGCCTAGCTAAACCCCTGTCCTTGAGAGTGAAAGTTGCCACCAGGGATGCTTTCCAATAAACTGTTTACTTTCTCTCAAAAATAAAATTAGATAAAGGCTTAAGACTAATTCACATCATCAGTTGAGGTTCAAGATCTTGCTTTGGAGACAGTAGTAAAAAGCTACGGAATTTGTTCTGATGTGTTGTGTGTGACTGAAATTCAGTCCTGCCCTAGGGATTGTTTCCTGCCTCCAACCCAGCATGGGCTGCACTGGTCCAGAGAAAGAGCTCATTTTGCCTTCACACAAGACATCATTGCTCATAAAACTAAATGCCAAGAGCAAGATCCTTTTATTTACTCATGGAGTCATCTTATAAACTAGCACCTTCCCTGAGCTTTCAACCACTGAAATATGAACTATGGTATCTACTTGAGTCAGGAACCTCCTGGTAGAAAGCTAAGAGTGTTTTAATAATCTAAAATGACCAAATTATTTTTTATTAATTGTATTTTTCTGGTAATACTTTTATTATATTTGTTTATGTATTTACTAGTATTTTTCTTATCTATAAAATTCTAATTTCAATGGCTGCATTTTAATTTTTTATAAATTAACCTCCTAACATTTTTATGGCATATATTTTCTATATATTTATTATCTTCACATTATTTAGAATATTATATCATATATTTTAGATTTTAAAAAAATAGATCTCATTACATTTCAATTGAATTCATCATGCTGTGTTATTTAATATTGTTATCTTTCATATCATGTTTGTATTGATTATGTCTAAGACTATTTTAATTTCATCATTTAATATTAATTTAATTTTATTCTTCATATGTTTACTGATAATATGTGTAGGAAGTATAAGCTCACATAATAAATAAAGGAGTTTTTGTGACAGGCCTCCTGCAAATAGGTTCTCCAATTCTCTCCAATATTTAATTCCTCTCACCAAACACTACATCCACAACTGAATTTTCATCATACTCTGCAAGAACTAGGATTCGATGGACTAGAGGCAAGATTCTAATACTCATGCATAAAGCAAACCAGTTCCTCTAGCTTCGCTTAACTCTGCAACCGGGCTTCTCACTGGCAAACCCTCTCAACGCAGTCTCCTGGGTTACCCTACTGAGCCCACCAGCTCCTGTAGAACAACACCAAATCTCCGGTTTCCTCCAAGCTCCTATCAGCACGACATTATGTTCTGAAGAATTTACCTGTTACTTGGTGTTTGCCCCTGTTGTGTTGCCCCAATTGATCCAAATCTTATTGTTGCCTATATTTGTTACCTGTACACAGGTATCTTGATCCTTCCTAGTTCACAGTTGGCAAAGACAAGGCCCAAGGGTCAAATCTGGCCTCCACCTTGTTTTATGTGGCCCGGCACCTTGTTTATCTGACTCAGCCGTGCTGAGCTCTCACTTAACTATTAAGGAGTAGTTACATTCACATAGTCATAAAATTACATTCGGCCCTTTGAAGGCAACCTCGAGGCTAATGTGGCCCCCGGTGAAAATGAGTTTGACACCCCTGTCCTAGTTATACTCAGAGAAGTTAACCTCTTTATTTGAGTTAATTATGTCAGTCCTAAATACTTACTGAATTATGTGGTACATGTTACCCGCTTTTTAACAATTTGCCATCATATTTCTAATTTGAAACTGCCCAGTTATAACATTTTAAACTTGAAAAGAGTGGAGTTTTAAAAATCTAACATTTCCAGCCTTGGCTGGTGTGGCTCAGTGGATTGAGTGCCAGCTTGTAAACCAAAAGGTCACTGGTTCGTTTCCCAGTCAGGGCACATGTCTGGGCTGCATGCCAAGTCCCCAGTAGGGTACATGAGAGACAACCACATATTGATGTTACTTACTCTCTTACTCTCTTTCTCCCTCCCTTCCCCTCTCTCTAAAAATAAATAAATAAATAAAATCTTTAAAAAAATAAATAGCTTTAAAAGTGCTATTACTTTAACTTGTGTATGTCTGCAGGTAATTAATCTTCTCATTAAAATGATATGCCTAAAACTTTATTATAGGTTTTATTAAATGGCTTCCATCTCCAAAACAGTTGTACTGAAACAAAAATGATAGCAATATTATTACAAGGTCTATCCAGAAAAAGTTTAGTCATCATTACTATAATGAGAACAGTTTGTGTGATGTCGATATAACCTGGCAGCCAAGGAGAGTGGACTGGAATACACACGTGTGAACAATGATGACTTCACTGTACTAGTCAGTGGGGGCAGTAGATGCCCTTGAGTGAGCAAGTGTACTGTGAAGCCATTGCATTCCAAATGACTGAGTAGAGCAACGATCTGCATAAATTTCGCAGTAAGGTTGAACATTCCTCTGAAGGAACTATTTCAATGATTAGAAGGCTGCATCTCTGGGCAACTGGCGATTGGCAGCTTCATCATGACAATGCGCCCGTTCCTGCATGGCATCTCGTGCAGAGATTTTTGGTGAAACATCAAATCACCCAGCTGACTCAGCCCCGCTACAGCCCAGACTTGGTGCCCTGAGATTTCTGGCTTTTCCCAAAACTAAAATCACCTTTGAAAAGGAAGAGATTTCAGACTATCATCGAGATTCAGGAAACTATGACAGGCCGCTGATGGTGACTGGGAGAACTGTGTAAGGTCCGAAAGTGCCTACTTTGAAGGGGACTGAGGTGTCATGCAATGTTTCTTGTATCTTGTATCTTCAATAAATGTCTCTATTTTTCACACTCCGTGGATTGATACTTTCTGGACAGAACTCATATGTTCCATTGACATGAGAACTCTATTTTCTGTCCTAAAATACAACTGTCCTGACCATGACCTTTGTGAAGCCACACTATTTGTTAAAATAGTAGTGTAAAACATAATGTAACATTGCAAATACATTGTATACCTTAACCATTTCAATTGCATTTTATATGTCCAAGAATTGCCAATGCGCTTGCCTATCTGTTGTGCTTACATGACACTATTTTGACACTATCCTTTCCAATTGCTAAACAAAGATCTATTTTAAAATTGAGAATTAGAGTCTTTCTTGGTATTCATAAGATACATTATTCTCTCATAGTTAACCTTTGCCTAAACGTGTCAGCATAGCAAAGACTTTACAAAAAATGCACTTTTATAGAGATAAATGTAGCTAAAGTTGGAGGTAGCTGTTAAAGCTCATTATAGTTATACTGTCGAGTGTCAGAGTCCCCTTCTACGTTAAAAACTGGTTTAAACGTTTTGACTGAAATGAGAGTTTACAAACAGTAAAGATATTTTAATGGCTATGAATATAGAGTGGACTGTAAATGGACTATAAAACTGAATATAGATGAACTATAAAAATAAAACTCTCTCTATATGAAAAATAATGCATTATAGCATTGCTGTGCACAAATTTAAATTGAATCCACCTATAAACTGTGAGCTCAGATATAAGTGAAGAAAAGTCGTTTTTTTTTTTTTTTTTTTTTTTTTTTTTTTTACTTTCTCAAGTTGTTACTTGGAAACTTAGAAGCTGCTTTATAATACTGAATGCTTCCCACCCACCCACCCCCGCCCCTGCCGAAAACCAGTGCTGATGGTACTGCGTTCTGATTTCCTGGGACTCATGGACACTGTTCCTCTGACAACGCTTCTCTCTCTCTGCAGTTACAGCAAAGGCTAAATGCAACAGAAACACTGCTCTTATGGCACACTGTCCCATTATGCTTTCCAAAAGAACACGTGTAACTTTCTGAATTGAATGGTTGAGACATTTAACAGGATAGAGGGATTACAAAGTAAGAGTATCAGTGTTCACATCAGGCAGTGAATACAACTTTCCTTGGTAATGAACTCAACTATTCACAAGGAGTTAATATATTAGTACCCAACCAGGGTCACTTGCCCTCATGTGTGCTGCTTTCCCCTCGTTGTCCTTTCAAATTTTCATCCTATTTTGAGAAATATTAACTGTCATTCCTGATTTTGCAAATAATACATGTTCTCAAATCTGAATTGTTTAGTTTGAATTAGCATCAGGGAGGACACTGGCAGACTGCTCCTCTTGTCATCACTGTGAATTCACAAGAGCTCAGGGCTCCAGATATTGGTGCTCCAAGTGTATGAGACAGATTCGGTCCTTCCAGACCCACTTCGTGAAACACACACACACTCCTGCCAAGGACTGCCTAAGCTCCCAGTTGACGTTCCCCGAACACGATGCTACTCTGTCTCTTTATGGTCATAGTCAAGAGGTGAAATGGAATGTGTCACTGGGTACATATAGTCTAAGATGAGGGAATATTTTTAAATGCTTAGAAGCCTCTGAGATGCTTTCCTCTTCCACGTCATTAATAAATTTCATGTTTCCTTAGGTCTTTCACAGAAAACACCAGGTTAACTATTCTACTACAGTATACTTAATAAATGCTTAGACCAGGTTGTTTGTACTTAGTATAGATCAATGATGAGGTAAAGGAATAAACTGTGCCTAATAACGTAGTTTCAGGCTATGGCTACACTATTCTCATCTTTGACACACCCTTTAATTTTAACAACTTGTTTAGGCAGATAAGTAAATAAGCAATTTTAATAAGATAGGCTACATAATATAATAGGTGTGCTAAACAATGTGTTATGAGAGAGGATATATGACAC
>PVJI01020464.1:0-28976 GCA_004026765.1 Micronycteris hirsuta | reverse complement strand
ACCCAGGCATGTGCCCCGACTGGGAATCGAACCGGGACCCTCTGGTTCCCAGCCCACGCTCAATCCACTGAGCTACACCAGCCGGGCTATTTCTCATTCTTTTTATAGTCAACCTTCTTCAAGAGTTGTTTGTATTTATTGTCTCCACTTCTTTACCTCCCACTGAGTTCTCCCCCAATGCAAATTGCTCTCTGCTACCATAGCTCTATCAAAACAGCTCTCCATGAGATCAGACACGACCTCCATTGACCCTATTTGACACTGTTGACCACTCACTCCCTATTGCCACTCTGTCCTCTCTTAGCTTCACATTGCAACCCTCAGGTAGGTGGAAAACAGGCCTGTTCTTAGCTTTGCTGGCTCTTTCTCTGCATACCCCTTCCATGTTGAAACCTCAGAGTGCTCAGCCTTGGGCTCTCTATGTTCCTCTATCTATACTCTCTCACAGGCAGATCTCATTCTATCCCAGCTATTGTCTATTTCAAAATATCTCTCTCAAGCCTAGTCCTTTATTGTGAGCTATAGAACCCTTACCACAGCTGGCACTAAGAGCCATTTAAGAGAAAACCCACGTGCTTACAATAAGAAATATCCATTTATTTTCACATCTATCTACAGGGCAAGGAATTTATCAGGCAGTCTGGTACTAGATCTCCTCCTGCTCCCAAACCCTCTGCTGAGTTCAAAAGTATCCTCCACTGCTTCTTAGCTATGTGATCTGGATTAAGTTCCTTAACCTCATTAGCAAAATGAGATTAATAACAACTTCAACCTCAGTGGGGTTGTAGTGAGGATGAAATGAAATAGTCTGTGTAAAGGGCTTGCCTCACACATACAAGATAAACATTGACTATATTTATACTCTGGTCAATCTGCCTGGGTCTGAATTTGGGCTCTACTGCTTTCTACTGATGTGCCCATAAGCAAGGTATCTAACTTCTCTGAGCCTCAGTTCTCTCCTCTGTAAAAAGGGGATAACAGTAGTGTCTACCACACCCGGTTATGCTGAACATTCAATAAGTGGACAAATATAGTGCTAAGAACAGTGCCCAGAAATAATTAAATATTAGTGTGACTATTATCCTCAGAAAGGCAGGGAATGCATTTGAGAGCCTGCCAGAGTACAGCCATCTGGATCTTATCCCTGATATCCCTTGCAGTATACTAGATACATGTATACATGTGCCTTGAGGCCAGCCAGAAAATGGAAGCAACATCAGGTCAACAAATGTCACCTGCTGCACCCCAGTGTCAAACTGCTTCAGAGGCAGCTGTTTGTGCAAGGATAAAAGCTTGTTCAGAAATCTCTGGCTAAGTGATTTCTTACAGCTGTACGTTGCTGTGCGACACTCCCCTGAGGTCCAAGTGGCCTCTCCTGGACTGTCAGCATCCTGTTCTTTCTTATCTTGAAACTGTCTCTGAGGCCCTAAACAAGGATCTGCTGTTCTTACTTTAAAATAAATGGGAAAAAAATTTTACTAACCCTTAATAGTCTTGTCCCCTGCTGTAGTTGTGAATCCAACTGCCTTTTGTACGTCTCAAATAGGCCCTTCATACTCACACACGATCCTACTTCTCTCTGGTCAGTTGGCACTTTCAGTTTCCTCAATGATGTTTTCAAATTTTCCTCACTCTCCTTAAATCTCCTGCCTTGCCATCTTCCCAACTCTCCCTGCCCCACCCTGTCTCTCAATGGATGACCATGCCTCCTACTTCACAGAGAAAATTGAAGTCATCAAATGCAAAACAATCATTCAATGGCCCTGGCTGGTGTGATTCAGTGGATTTAGTGCCAGCCTGCTAACCAAGGGGTCGCCATTTCAATTTCCAGTCTGGGCACATGCCAGGTCCCCAGTAGGGGGCATGTGATAGGCAACTGTACACTGGTGTTTTTCTCCCTCTCTTTCTACCTCCCTTCCCCTCTCTAAAAATAAATACATAAAATCTTTTTTTAAAAAATCACTCAATGTTGCTTATTCTAACAGTAATTGTTCTGTCCTCCTCTTTCTGGACCTATCAGCAGCATTTGACACAGTAACTCACTTCTCCTTGATACTTCCATTCCTTTGTGTCTAGGATGAGACAATCTCTTGGTTTCCCTTTCCCATTAGTGGCTAATGTTCTTCACTCTCCCTTGCTGGTTCCTCATCACCAACTCAACTTTTAATGTTAGAGAGCCCCACGGCTCTGTCCTTTGACCTCTTCTCTTCTCTATCTACCTTCACATTTTTGGCGATTGCATCCAGTTTCATGATTTTAATTACTGATTATACATTGAAGTCTTCCAAATTTATATCTTCAGCCCACATCTCTCTCCTGAATTCCAGGCTCATATTCTGTTGCCTACTAGTTATCTTCACAAACTGGGTGGCTTAAACAATAGATATTTATTTTCTCAGAGTTCCAGAAGTTAGAAGGTCCAAGATCAAGGAACAGTCAGGGTTGGTGTCTGGTGAGAGCTCTCTTCCTGCCTTGTAGATGGCCACCTTCTTTTTGTGGTCCCACATGGCCTTTCTTCTATGTGTGCATGGAGAGAAAGAGAGCTCCCTGGTGTATCTTTCCCTTCTTATCAAACTACGGCCTTACCCTTCTGGCTTTATTTAACCTTAATTACCTCCCTAAAGGCCCTATATACAAGTATTATCAATTGGGGCTTAGGGATTCAATGCATGATTTGGAGGGAACACAATTCAGTCCATAACAGATATCTAATAGACATCTCAAACTTAATATGTCTAAAATGGAACTTCTGAGCACAGGCAGGTCCAAATGTTTGGGTCCTAAAACTTACACAATTTGGGGTTCCTTCTTTAAGAAAAAGAACTAAAAATTAACTTATTAACATATTGCTAGAGCCTGAGCAAATGAGACCTAAGCTTCATTAGCTTTACAGTAAACCTGCCTCTGTTCCTGCTCTTCATTCCATCCTTCACCTCTACACACACTTGTCTCTCCCATAGTTCTTTCTCTCCTGGTCAATGGCTACTTCAGCATTCAAGCTGCTCAGGAATAAACACTTCAAGTTATTTTTTACTTTCCTGTTTCTTGTACACTCCACATTGAGTATGTCACAAAATCTTACTATTTCTACTTTCAAAGTATATTCATAATCTGACCACTCTTAATCATCTCTACCACTACCATCCTGTACAAAGTCATGAGCAACCATGGAATATTGCAATAGCCTCTAACTGGTGTCATTGCTGGCACTGTTGACCTCAAATGTTCATTCTCAATGTAGTGGGACTTTTAAAAATGTAAACCAATCACGTCATCTCTAAACTCGCCAATTTTTTCATCAAACAAACAAACAAACAAGGCACCATTCTAGACCATGGGGACACAGCAGGGAACAAAAGAGATAACAGGTCCTGCCCTCATGGAGCTTACATTCTAGTAATGATTTGTCTGATCACTCAGAGTAAAATCCAAGGTCCTTAATTTAATATATTTTCCTTATTTATTGTATCTTTTCTGACTAGAATGTAAATTGCATGAAGTCAGGATTTTGTTGGTCTATATCCATAGTGTCTGACATATGTTATATATTTTATCAATATTTGTTGAATGAATAAATTAACTTCCTCATAACAAAATGATCATCTACTCACATTTGTACTTCTCGGATTGTCTTTCTATCCTGTCACAGTAAAGAAGGTATACTTCATTTTATCTTTGGTACAGTAGCTCTCAAATTTGAGTGCACATCAGGATCCCATGGAAGGTGTGCTAAAACACAACACTCTAGGCTCCACCCACAGTTTCTGACTCAGTCCTGGGCCTGAAGTGAGGCCCAAGAATCTGCATTTCTAACCAGTTCCAGATGTTGGTGATGCTACTGGTCCAGAGACTACATGTGAAAACCACTAATCTTATCCCTCCCACTTTAGCAGGAACCTTATATTATCAACTATCTTTTCTTTCTTAATGTTCTCAATGGCTACATTTCACCTGAATCTTTCCATTCCCTTCCTACTGCTACTGTAGCTCTGTATGCTTGATCATAAGCTTAATTTCTTAAAAGTATTTTCTATAGTGGAAATCATTGTTTATCTCCTTACTTCTCCACTCACTCCAATCAATTGTCTGCCTCCATAACTCCACCAAAACATCTCTCATTAGGGTCACAAATGATCTTCAGGTCCTCAAATCCGATGGACATGTTTTTAGTCACCATCTTGCATACACTCAACATTGAAACAGTCTCTTCCCTTGACCTATTCCCCTTGGCTTCCATGAAACTATAGCCTTGGTTTCTTTCCTCCTACTTCTCTGGCTGTTGCCTTTCAGGGTCATCTTTATCTAACAAACCATTAAATGCTGAAAATGTTAAAGAATTGATCCTATACACTCTTCTATTGTTACTCTGCATTCTTCTAAGGAGATCTCATGAATGACCAAGGTTTCAACTTCTAGATACCAATGATGCCCACATTTAGATTTTTAAGATATTGCTACCTCTAGACTTTTATAAATGACTACCTACTTGACTTTTCTGAATATTTGTGTAATAGGGATCTCAAATTTAATATGACCAAATCAGAATTCTTAATTGTATCATCACCTAAATGGTTCCTCTTAGTCTTCCTCCACTCCCAGTCAGTACTAGTACCACCATCAACCTCCTTGCCCAAGTGAAAAATCATTCTTTTTTTAAAAAAAGATTTTATTTATTTATTTTTTAGAGAGAGGGGAGGGAGAAAGAGAGGGAGAGAAACAGCAATGTGTGGTTGCCTCCCACATGGCCCTCACCGGGGACCTGGCCCGCAACCCAGGCATGCTCCTCGAGTGGGAATCGAACCGGGACCGCTTGGTTCCCAGCCCACGCTCAATCCACTGAGCCACACCAGCCAGGCGGAAAATCATTCTTGACTATTTCTGTGCTCATGCAGCTACCTCATCACCAAATCCTAACCTTCTCCCCACTGAATATCTTTCAAACTCATCGAATTCTCTCTCTTAGTCCAGGCCACCAACATCTCTCACTTAGGCTACAGTTGTAAACTCCTAACTGATATCACTGTTTCTACTCTTGTCCCACTCTCCACCTTCTATTCAGCAGCCAAAGTGACCTATCCAAACACAAATCTAGCCAAGTTCTTCCCCTGCTTATCACCTTTCCGTGTTGCTCCTTACAGCCAGGATAAAGTTCAAGATGGGAGCTCCATAAACATGTGCACAAAGCTCACCGGGCTTGGTGGCATTACATACATATCAGGGCCTTTGTAATCTCATCCCTGCTTACCTCTGTTCCACTCTGCCTCTTAAAAAACCCTCACTCTTGTGATTTTAGCTCACCTGCCATTTCCAGAATGCTAGGTATCCTTGCCCATGATACTCTCTTTCAAGAAGTCCCTCACTTCCTTATGCACTTGGCTTACTACTTCTTATCTTTAGAGAGAAAGTTCATGTCATTTTCTAAGATTCTCTTCACTTACACCTTCTCACCTGCCTCTGTGCTTCCAGATGTTCTCATGCCTTCCCTATCATGTCACTTACAACTCTGTTTTAACCATTCATTTTATTTTCTGTTTCTCTCACGAAACCATGAAAGTCTTGTAGAACAAAGACATTTGTACTTCTCTGATCCTCTTTCTGTCCTGTTACAGTAAAGGAGAGATACTTCATTTTATCTCTGGTACAGTGGCTCTCAAATTTGATTTATTTAACTCTCCACCACCAATATTTATACACATACTAGGCCTTCAATAAATGTCAGTTGAATGAGTTATTGATTAACTTATGAACAAATGGTGATCTTGGAACAGCAAGTTCAGGAGTAAGCTTGTTCCCACTGAGCTATAACAATAACCGAAAGGAGAGTACATGGAGCTGTCACATGTTGATCGTGCTTTTGCAAAGCGTGGCTATGAGGAAACAGAAGAAAGGAGGGTTGAGGGAAAGATCTATAGAGATAGCTAGTTGCCAAACCCAGGATTTATTCTCTGCTTTATAGATGACCAGCTTTTTAGCTGGGCACATGATCATCTAGATTAGAATAAAGTCTGCATTTCTTCATTCTCTTGTACCGATATGTGGACAATGGGATATAAGCAGAAATGTTGTGAGATGGCATAGGGCATATTTCCTTAAAGGATACCTGATATGTGCCTTTGCCTCTTTCAACCCCTTCCTCCATTTTGCAGCTTGGAATATGAATACAATGGTTTGCACTTCATCTTGGACCCTGAGGAAAAGGAACACACTTTGGGGATGGCTGAGCAGAAGGCTGGAAGAAATCTGAGTCACTGAAAGCTGTACGACTCTCACATCAATCTTGGATTGCCCTCCTCACAACCTTCGCATGAAAAATAAACTATAATTGTTTAAACCATTGTTAGGTTGGGATTTTCTGTTACTCGTAACAGAAACTAAGCCTAAGAAATATAAAAGGTAGTTTTATTTAGGATGGGAGAGATAAAATAATGTTTACGGGTAAAAAAAAAAAAGGAGTTAGTAGAAAGGGAGTTAGAGGACCCACTTGTAGATCAAGTTTCTTGAAGGCATGAGAGGGCATGGAGACCTGGGACATTTTTTGAGCACATTCTATGGTTCAAGTGCTTTGTATATATTATGTAACCTAATCCTCAGAACACTTTAGGGTAACTATTATAAAGAATACAGTTTTTAAGCTGTTTGTTAAGTTGTACACAAGATGTGACTTTATTATTTCAATAAGTGTTCAGTGTTCAAGCCATAATCAGATTTCAATTCAGTCAACATTGTTTCTGATATATCAATAGCAAAAGAGTGACAACAACCTAAATGTCCATCACATGAGATTGGGTAAATAAATTATGGTCCATCTCCAAACTGGAACAGGTTACAACTGTTAAAAAAGAATGAGATAGCTTTAATGGATGAACATGGAATGAACTCCAAACACATTGTAAAATGAAAAAAACAAGGTTAAGAACATTGGGTATAGCGTGTTATAAATTTGTGTAAAAACTGGAGAAGCAAAACAAAACAATATACGTGTCTGTGTGTGTGTGAAAGAATACACAAGAAGCTGGTAAGAAGTATATGTCTCTTGGGAAGGGATGAAGGGATGGTGTAGTGAAAGGAAGACATCTCACTATATACAGCTTTGTTCCTATTTAATTGAAGATGTTTGTTCCACAGTCTACATATTTTGACCAAAATAAAGAACAGGTCATTAAAATAAACACATTTAGTCAATTCAGTATTTTCCCATCATCCTCCTTCTTCCTAGGGTGGCATCTCAGTTCCAGCAGGCTTACACAGACTTGTGGCTGCAGTGAGAAGCAGCCATTTGGGCTGGTAACACTCATATTAGAGATGGATCCAGGTTTGGGTTTTTTTTTTTTTTAGCATTTACTACACATTTATAATTTTTTTATTTTTCAATTACACTTTACATTCAATATTATTATTTTTTAAAGATTTTATTTATTTATTTTTAGAGAGAGGGGAAGGGAGGGAGAAAGAGAGGGAGAGAAACAGCAATGTATGGTTGCCTCTCACATGGCCCTCACTGGGGACCTGGCCTGCAACTGAGGCATGTGCCCTGACTAGGAATCAAACTGGGACCCTTTGGTTCCCAGCCCTCGCTCAATCCACTGAGCTACACCAGTCAGGTATCAATGTCATTTTGTATTAGTTTCAGGTGTACAGTATATTGGTTAAACAATCATATATTTACAAAATGTTCCCTCTGATATTTCAAGTACTCACCTGGCACCATACATAGTTATTACAATATTATTGACTATATTTCCTATGCTGTACTTCTCATCCCCTTAATTAGTTGTTAACTACCAATCTGTATTTCTCAATCCCTCCACCTTTTTCACCCATCCCCCAACCTCTCTCCCCTCTGGCAACCATCAGTCTCTTCTCTGTATCTGTCAGTCTCTGTTTTGTTTATTCATATATATTGTTCTTTAGATTCCACATATAAGTGAAATCATATAGTATTTTTCTTTCTCTACTAATGTATTTCGGTGTGCATTATACCCTCTAGGACCAACTCTGCTGTCAAAAATGGTAAGATTTCATTTTTTTAATGGCCAAGTAGTATTGCATTGTATATATGTCCCACAGGTTTTTTATCTACTCGTCTACTAATGGGCATTTAGGTGGCTTCCATATTTTGACTATTGTAAATAACACTACAATGAACATAGGGGTGCATATATTCTTTGGAATTAGTAGTGTTTGGGGTTTCTTCAAATAAATGCCCATAAGTGGAATCACTGGGTCATAAGGCACTTAGAGATGAATTCGGTTTTGATGGGCCTAATTTACACAATTTGAAAAGCCTTTTAAAGAAAAATGAGACTTCCAGCCAAGATGGAGGCATAGGTAGACACATTGTACCTCCTCACACAACCAAAAGAAGGACAACAACAAATTTAAAAACCAAAAACAACCAAAACTGACAGAAAGTCGAACTGTATGGAAGTCCGACAACCAAGGAGTTAAGAAACTCTCACCCAGACCAGCAGGAGGGGCAGAGACGGGCAGCTGGGTGAAGAGGACTCACAGCAAGGCAGCGGCTAGAGGACTGGGGTGGGCAAGGCGGAAGCTGGCAGACCAGGTGAGGTGCCAGTTCATGGACTGGATGGTCCCGCACTCACGTGCAGATGAACTGGGAGGAACAACTGGGGAGCAACACAGCCATGCAACCCAGGGTGCTAGTGCGGGGAAATAAAGCCTCAAAGCCTCTGACTGAAAACACCTGTGGGGGTTGAGGCAGCAGGAGAAACTCCCAGCCTCACAGGAGAGTTCATTGGAGAGACTCACAGGGTCCTGGAACGTACACAAGCCCACCCACCTAGGAATCAGTTCCAGAAGGGCCCAATTTGATTGTGGGTAGCAGGGGAAGTGACTGAAAACCAGCAGAGAGTGGAGCAACGGGATTGTTCCCTCTCGGACCCCTCCCCCACATACAGTGTCACAACACAGCAATGTGGGTTACCCCACCCTGGTGAATACATAAGGCTCTACCCTTTACTACATAACAGGTGTGCCAAGACAAAATAAAATGGCCCAAATGAAAGAACAGATCAAAGCTCCAGAAAAAATAAAACTAAGAGACAAAGAGAGAGCCAACCTATCAGATGCACAGTTCAAAACACTAGTAATCAAAATGCTCACAGAACTGGTTGAGTATGGTCGCAAATTAGAGCAAAAAATGAATGCTATGAAAAGTGAAATAAAGGAAAATATACAGGGAACCAACAGTGACGGGAAGGAAACCAGGACTCGAATCAATGATTTAGAGCAGAAGGAAGAAATAAACATTCAACCAGAACAGAATGAAGAAACAAGAATTCAAAAACATGAGGAGAGGCTTAGGAACCTCCAGGACATCTTTAAACATCCCAACATCCGAGGCACAGGGGTGCCAAAAGGAGAACAGGAAGAGCAAGAAATTGAAAACTTATTTGAAAAATAATGAAGGAGAACTTTCCCAATCTGGCAAAAGAAATAGACTTCCAGGAAGTCCAGGAAGCTCAGAGAATCCCAAAAAAGTTGGACCCAAGGAGGGACACACCAAGGCACATCATAATTATATTAGCGAAGATTAAAGAGAGAATCCTAGAAGCAGCAAGAGAAAAGGAGACAGTTACCTACAAAGGAGTTCCCATTAGACTCTCAGCTGATTTCTCAAGAGAAACCTTACAGGCAAGAAGGGGCTGGAAATAAGTATTCAAAGTCATGAAAGGCAAGGACCTACATCCAAGATGACTCTATCCAGCAAAGGTATCATTTAGAATAGAAGGGCAGATAAAGTGCTTCCCAGATAAGGCCAAGTTAAAGGAGTTCATCATCACCAAGCCCTTATTATATGAAATGTTAAAGGGACTTATGTAAGAAAAATAATATAAAAAATATGAACAGTAAAATGACAACAAACTCACAGCCATTAACAACTGAACCTAAACAAAAACAAACTAAGCAAACAACTAGAACAGGAACAGAATCACAGAAATGGAGATCACATGTAGGGTTATCAGCAGGGGAGTAGAAGGGAGAAATAAGGGGAAAAGGTACAGAGAATAAGTAACATAAATGGTAGGTAGAAAATAGACAGAGGGAGGTTAAGAATAGTATAGGAAATGTAGAAGCCAAAGAACTTATATGTACAACCTAGGGACATGAACTAAAGCAGGGGAATGCAGGGGGATGGGTTGTGCAGGGTGGAGGGGAATAAAGGGGGGGAGAATGGGACAATTGTAATTGCACATTCAATGAAATAAATTGAAAAAATAAAAAGAAAAATAATACACAATTATAATGGAGTTTCCTCGAAAAATAAAACTGTGGCCTGGCTGGTGTAGCTCAGTGAATTGAGTGCAGGCTGGGAACCAGACGGTCCCAGTTCGATTCCCGGTCAGGGCACATGCCTGGGTTGCAGGCCAGGTCCCCTGTGAGGGCCATGTGAGAGGCAACCATACATTACTGTTTCTCTCCCTCTCTGTCTCCCTCCCTTCCCCTCTCTCTAAAAATAAATAAATAAATAAAATCTTTAAAAAAAATAAAAAAAGTAAATAAAACTGGAACTGCTATTTAACCCAGCAATATCACTTCTGGGAATATATCCTAAGAACACCAATTCAAAAGAACCTATGCAGCCCTATGTTCATAGCAGCACAATTTTACAATAGTCAAGGTCTGGAAACAGCCCAAGTGCCCATCAGTAGATGAGTGGATAAAAACACTGTGGTACATTTACACAGTGGAATACTATGCAGTAGTAAAAATGAAGGAACTCTTACATTTTGCAACAGCATGGATGGACCTGGATATTATTATGCTAAGTAAAACAAGCCAGGCAGTAAAAGAGAAATACCATATGATCTCACTTATAAGAGGAATCTAGTGAACAGGATAAATTCATAAACAAGACAGAGGCAGAGGCATGGATGCATGGAACAGACTGACAGCTGTCAAAGGCACAGCAGGAGGGATGACTAGATGGAGAAATGTGAAGGAACTAGACAAGGAACACATATGCATGGCTCATGACAGTATGGTGCCAGCTGGAGGGAGGAGGGACCAGGGATGGGTAGGGGTAGGGGGGCGAAATGGGGACATCTGTAATGATGTCAACAATAAAATTAAGTTAAAATACACAATTATCAATAAAAATTAATTACAGGGCCTTGGAATTCACTTGTACAATAAGGGGGCCCTAAAGCTGACGCTTCATTAGCTTCTCTAATGCTGAGTGTATTATTCCACTGGATTTGAGCCACAGTCACTCCTCCATGTTGCTCCATTGAGATAAGACCATTCTCATTATATTTCCAGCCTTACAGCCATGCCCTGAATGCATAAAGTCATGATGGACAGAAGTTTTCAGATCTTCCAGCTTTCTCTCTTTCTCAAATAATTTCAGTGCCCTTCTTAGAGGTTACAGTCAGTGCTGTGAGAAAATGAGGAGAATCAGGATATAAACCATTAAAGAGCAACACTGTGAACTCCTCCAATACCATGACGACATCAATCCCTACTAGGTTTTGACATGTTTTCTGGCACTATCCAGCCACTCAAGTGTAGGAGCAGAGAAAAGAGAGATTTTGTATTGATCCAGAGTTGGGATTTTGTACAATGAATGTTGTATCAGGACAAGCACGAGAGAGGTAGGGGTATGGTATGATACATGTTGAATGGTTGGCCCATGGACCCTAGACTCAATGGTGAGGACAGGAGTTGAAAAAAAGACAGTGGGAAATGGGGGTGAGGGTTGAAGTAGGCTGAGTTGAAACCAATTTACTGTAAGGCTGCAGTGTTAAGAGGTTCAGCAGTGATTTCCATGCTATCACTACCTCCTAGCCCTTTTTCTATCTCTGTGGTTATTCATTTACAGTCTCCTTTGCTGGACCTCCTTTCGTTAACTACCTGGTAAATATTAGTATCTCTAGGGCTCTGTCTTCACAGTGGATGAAGACAGGGCTCTGTCTTCAACCTCCACTTGGAACCCCTCCCCCGCCCCGGCACTTTAAATCCAACAATTGAACTCATTGAACTCAATTGTGAACTATTACAATTGAACTCATTTTCTTCCTTGCACCGTATGTAGTCTTATTCCAATTTATTGAGACCTATTTTCACAAACTTAACTTCATTTAATTTCTATAACCACTATCAGAGTTTTAGAGATAAGAAAACTGAGGCTCAGTTTGCCCTGGCTTGTGTGGCTCAGTGGATTGAGTGCTGGCCTGCAAACCTAAGGGTCGCTGGTTCAATTCCCAGTCAGGGCACATGCCTAGGTTGCAGGCCAGATCCCCAGCGGGGGGCGCTCAAGAGGCAACCACACTGATGTTTCTCTCTCTTTCTCCCTCCTTTCCCCTCTCTCTAAAACTAAATAAATAAAATCTTTAAAAAAAAAAAAAGAAAACAGGCTCAGTTTAAATAACTCCCTGTTACTAGTTCTGCTACAAGTGTCAGTGCTGGGATTTGAACCCAAGTCTGACTGACTGAAAAGCCCATCATCCATTCATGAGTGCCTTCTATGGGTTTTGTACGTGTAGTTTTATACACCTTACTCACAAGATTCCGTCTTACTCAGTGAAACCACTATCCATCCTGTTACATAAGCCAGAAACCTGAGCAATATTATCTCTTCTTACTCACTACCCCTCTCCGTGTAATTCAAAGCAAGCCATTACCAAGTCCTGCTGATTTTGCCTCAAAAATATTCTTTGAATGCATCCACATCCCTCCCTCTCTACCACCATCACTCTAGTCTGAAACACCTAGATTACTACCAGAGCCTTCTAACAGACCTCCACATACTTACTCTGTCCCCTCCACCCATTCTCACATACACCCACAGATGATGCTGGCAAAGCACACCTCTGATCAGATTGCTTTCCTTAGTACCTATAGGATAAAGTCCACTTCTTCGTGTGACATAAGAGATGTTCATTATCCTCAACAACTTCATTTCCTGCTCTGCTCTTTCTTAATAGGACACTCAGGGGTTGACAAATATTTTTGGTGTCTGAAGTTTGTACCATCGAATAAATCCTCTTTAAGAAAAAGAATACAAAATTACAAATGCAAACTTTGCTAAGAGGCTCTTCGAGGGAAGAGGCTGCATAACTGAGGAGCCTTGAAGTTTAAATTCATTAGCAACCCAGCAAACCTATGGGAAAACTCACCAAACCATGTGCTGTTTTCTAAATGCATATGCCTTGCTGCCTTGACACATGTGATTCCCTCTACCTGGAATGTCCTCCCTGCTTACTTACCTGGCAATTCATTCTTTGCCATTGGTGTGCTGGATGCAGGTTATGGGTTCATGAGACCTGATCATTAAACACAAATTTTGTGAACCTGTTGTTAAACACAGCCACTATTAAAAATTGAATTAGTTGTATTAAGAAGCAAAGGTAATAAATACTCAAAACTCAGCATTTCCTAATTATTTCACTATTATCTATGTTTTTGATGCTTTCTGAATCCATTACATCTGTGGAGTGGAAATGGTCTGTAATGATGTGTTTCTGCTTCTCCCTTCCCAACTCTAGATTCAGTGACTTCACATTGGGTAGCTTGAAGTTAGCCATGGTGGGAGTATTTACACCACAGAATTCAGCAAATGCCACATGTCAGGGCTTGGTTTTCTTAGAGTGCCCATTGTTAGGTATTTACCACCACACCAGTGTTTGTAACACAACCCAAGGAGCTCCTCTGAACAGCCTTCCCTGATTTCCTTCCCATTTATACACACACACACACACAGTTGTCACTATGCCCCTTCTATATACCCCGTGCACTACTCTACAGCATTTTCCATACTCTATTTCAGTAGTCAATTTAATTAAAGGTCGGTACTATGTTTCACCCATCTTTGTATCACGAATGCCTCACACATTGTAAGGGTTCGATTAAATCGGTTGAATAAATGTGACCTTTTAGGGTTCAGTTTCTTCTTATGTTAAATGAGAATATTTGCTCTCCTTACAACACACAAATCTTATGAGAACAAATGAAATATTAGATATGAAAGTACTTTGAAGAAAAAGTAAAAAAGTGTCATATAAATACATATAAGGGTATTATTTCACATATTCATGTAGCTTAATGAATTCCTATCATAAAACACCTCTGACTCAAACTGGCTGGTGTAGCTGAGTGGATTGAGCGTGAGCTGGGAACCAGAGGGTCCCAGTTCAATTCCCCGTCAGGGCACATGCCTGGGTTGCGGGCCGGGTCCCCAGTGAGGGCCACGTGAGAGGCAACCATACATTGCTGTTTCTCTCCTTCTCTGTCTCCCTCCCTTCCTCTCTCTAAAATAAATAAATTAAAAAAAAAACACCTCTGACTCAAGATGTTCTGATATTTAACCTCTGGACTTTGAATTTTTCCAGTGTTAGAGATGGTAGAAACCTCCTTGGTTTTTTTTAAAAGACTTTATTTATTTATCTTCATAGAGGAGAAGAGAGGGAGAGAGAGGGAGAGAAACATCGATGTATGGTTAGCTCTCCAGTGCAACCCAGGCATGTGCCCTGACTGGGAATCGAACCGGTGACCCTTTGGTTTGCAGGCCGGCACTCAATCCACTGAGCCACACCAGACAGGGCAGAAACCTCCTTGTTTTAATAAAGCTGGCTATAAAGTACGCTTCTGTAATGTTAATTTTGGAAACTCATGACAAAAATTATAAAATCAGAGATACATTCCCATTGAGGGAAAAAGTCCCCATTGACAATTAGGGACCCCATATAATGAAGGCATTAAAATGGGTCAAGCATCCTACTGAAAACTCTCTTCCTCTGTACCTTATTATATTTGTATTTATCTTATTTAACAAGCCCTAAGGTGTCACTTACTATACGTCAGATATTGTTCTAAGTGATTTACAAATATCAACTAATTTAATCTTTATAAAATACTTTTTTTTTTGCCCGGCTGGTGTAGCTCAGTGGATTGAGCGCGGGCTGGGAACCAAAGGGTCCCGGTTCGATTCCCAGTCGGGGCACATGCCTGGGTTGCGGGCCAGGTCCCCAATGAGGGCCGTGTGAGAGGCAACCATACATTGCTCTTTCTCCATCCCTTCTCCTCTCTCTGAAAATAAATAAAATCTTTAAAAAAATAAAAAAAATAAAATACTTTTTATCTTCATTTTATAGATAAGGAGATTGAATCACAAGAGATTAAGTAAATTAGCAAAGGTCACACACTTCCCTTCACTGTAGGCCATTTCTGGATCATAACCTCATGATTCTGACTCAACTCTTGCAGTTGTGAAGCTCTCCAGTTTTGTGACTCTTCCGTTCTTGTATATGGATATTTCCCAGATAGTGATCACATCACATCCTACTGTGTTGGGCAGTAATAGCAAACTACACCAGTAGGCATTATGAAGTGGACCTGACTTTCAGCCATGAGAGCCAAAGTTATTCTGCTACTAACCAGTTGTGACATTGGGGAAACCCAGCAACACAGTAAGAAATAGAAGGCCTCAGCATGGCATCACAGTGAAGCAAAGAATCGCTTGCTGTAGTGGGTAGCCCCTTGAGGACACATGTGGCCACTCTCATCAGAATATTATAGAAGGTTATAGCGGGCTACAGGGCTCTTCCCACCAGTCAGGCTTATCGCCACTGGAGGACCGTCTTGACTACCAGACCTTTGCAAGGAACTAGTGAGTCATTGGGGACTGCATCCATTCCCCCATTTATATTCTTGACACCAAATCCTTTGGGCTGGTTGCTTGATGGTTCTATAGTAAGCCAAAGTACAAGCAACTTGGGGCCAGTGTGATTCATCATAATCACTGTGTATGTGTGTGTATGTGTGTAATTGTTACAGAACAGAGGGGAGGGGGTGAACGATATGAAAGACCCCCCTTTTTTCCCCCGGGGGTTCCTCCCCCTTACCAGGTTTGCTTTGCCCACCGCCAGAGGAAAGATGTAAAAGGAAAAGAATTATTATTTATTTGGAAGTTGTACAGGCTAAAGTTCTTTAGAATATGCAGAAACACACACAGTCCTTCCCTCTCCCTCTGCCCCATCTGGAGTACCATATCTCACGCAGGCTCCCAGCACCATCCACGTGGCAAAAAGGGAGCACTTCCAAAGCCACAGAGATCCTGACTCTCACCCAAGCTGCGTGGTCCCAACAAGATGCCCAAGACATGTGGACCCAAAAAGAGACGCCAAATGGCTGCCCCACCTGGGTTTAAATCCCAGCGCCAATCTTTCTCTGCAGCCTCATTTCCGGCTCCTCCCGCAATTGACAACAGCTGCCAGCATTCAGGGCAGGTGTGGCCCTTTGGTGTGGAGCCAATTATCTCCGAGCTCTTCTGGACCCCATTACAAATCCCTCTTTGGGGGCCACCCTCTTGGCTGCACCCTGTTACATAATGACCTTAAGGACTGGTCTATCATATGATAATCTATGTTAGCTCTCAGTACAGATTCTTTGGACCACGAAGAACCTTTGTGATCTGAGCTATATCAGGCCTCCTGGGAAAGTAATACATGAACTCTGAGCCTCAGATTATTCATCTATAAACATGTGAGTCAATATTATGTAGTGGAAGAAAAAAAGAGTTTGTGTAAGATAAGCTTTTTATTCATCCATTCCCTAAAAGAATACTTACGGCATATCCATTATGTTTAGTCACTGAGTTGGGCACTGGAGATGCAGTGGTGAACAAGGCTGATATTGGCATAGTCCTTGCCCTTGTGAAGCTTGCATTCTAGTTAATAAAACAGGCAAAAGACAAGCAAACAAATAGATAACTATAAACAGGGATAAGTGTCACACAGTAAATACTATGATAGAAATGGTATATGGGGATGGAGAAGGGAAAAACCTACTTTCCACAGAATGTTCAAATTAGATTTTCCTTAAAAAGTAGTATGTAAGCCAATTTATTATTTTACTAAATTTGTGGCCTTGGCTAAATTACAGTAAGTTTAAAAATTACAATATATAACTATTCTGAGCCCCTGAGGGCATAAATCCTACCTCCCAGAATCCTTGTGATGATCTCATAAGATGATATGTGTAAAACATGAAGCACATGGCCCTGGCTGGTGTGGTCCAGTGGCTTGCGCACCAGCCTGCAAACCAAAGGGTCAAGGGTTTGATTCCCAGTCTAGGGCACATGCCTGGGTTGCAGGCCAGGTCCCCAGTAGGGGGCACACATGAAGCAATCACACATTGATATTTCTCTCCCTCTCTTTCTACCTCACTTCCCGTCTCTAAAAATTAAAAAAAAAAAAACATGAAGCACATAGTGAGTGTTCATTCCTTTCCCCTTCTAGCTTGAGCAGTCAATGTTCTCCATCCAGAAAATTGCTCAAGTTCACACTATCTGCCTTGGCAGCTATTTATCTATTTAATCAGTTCAAAAAGTTAGGAATTTAGTGGACAAATCAAGTCACTCTAAAATTAGCAAAAATACTAAGTGCTTACACTTTAAGATGGAACCTAGATGCCTACCATTTAAGGTCTCCCCCATCAGGAAATCTGAATAAGCCTTTCCCTAAAATAATCATCTAGCAAAGCAGCAAATTAATGTCCTGTAATTTTTCAAATTGGTGCCAGCTAGATTTCCCTGTCACTGACTTAACCCTCAGCAAAAAATTATGTGATATACCCACTACTGGATCCTTGTAGTGCTCTAGGACCTGGCACCTTGATTTCTCCTTTGGGTGGAACAGGGAAATAAGCCTTTATTAAGGAAAGTATTCTGTGTTTCTATCCACTTACAGGTGAGGGTCTAGCAGAGTTTAATTTTTACACCCAAGGTCACATAGCAAAGTTGCTAGCAAGCTCAGACTAGAATTCAGGCTATGGGCTCCTTTGCCACTATTTTCCTGCTTAGACCAGTGGTTGCCTGGGGCGATGGTTTGAAAATCAATTCAACTGAAGTAAAACCCCTACTGACTGTTATTCCATCACAAGACACACACACACACACACACACATACACACACAGAGCACACGAATTACTGGAAAGAATGATGCTGATTTCGTCAAGATTAATGTGATGATTTGTGGTTGACATTCACTATCCTGAAAAATCTGTACTAGGAGCTAACATACACTATCACATGATAGACCAGTCATTAAGGTCATTTGGTGAAACCTCATCTGACTACAGTTTAAACACAAAGTACCCCCCCACACACACAGAGCACTAAGATAGTCGAACCTTTTGAAAGTACTTATTGTTAATAATATACCTACAAGTAAAAGTTTAAGCCATGTTTCAGAAATAGTCTGAAATGTGGCGAGGTTCATACTGTTGGGCCAAGAAGGAAGTAAAAGTTCCTCAACTTGATAAAGCAAAAACGGTATCCTTGGTTTATGATTTAAGATGTTCTCGTGTTGAACAAAGAACTGCTATATATTCAAATGCTGTTTTCAATTGTTAATATTAAAAATTATAAATTTCTAACTGCAATTTTGTCTTAATCAACCATGATATAACATAAATCTGCAGCTAAGACCCTGGGAGCCTTATGAAGTTTTCATCTTCAAAAAACTTACTGAAGATAGCCTGGCTGGTGTAGCTCAGTGGATTGAGTGCGGGCCAGGAACAAAGCGGTCCTGGTTCGATTCCCAGTCAGGGCACATGCCTGGGTTATGGGCCGGGTCCCCAGTGAGGGCCATGTGAGAGGCAACCACACATTGCTGTTTCTCTCCCTCTCTTTCTCCCTCCCCTCTCTCTAAAAATAAATAAATAAAATCTTTAAAAAAACTTACTGAAGATATGTTTTTACATTCAAACGGGTATACTCATTTCCAATTACACTCAATACAGTCAGTCCTCATCCTAAAATTTAAGATCTCTTTTGAAATCAGAATAATATACTTACTCATCAAGCTAAACTATGGTTATTTTCAAATTATCCAATATAGAAAATCATGGGTATGCTTGAAACAAAGTAGAAGCAATGGATTTAACAGCTGTTTCCCAATACAATGCTTTTGAGCAGCGCCTAGAAATAGATCTAGTAATATCCCCGGTTTGGTGGCTGAAGCAATGTAAGGAAATTAGAGATGCTTACACTTTTGTCAATTGACTATACTGAAATCAAATTTTATATCCTTTCAAAACCAGTAACATAGATAGTAATTAGTATCACTTCTGACAAGTCAGTAGAGAAACCATCCCAGACCTCCAATATGTGTAATACAGGGTTTCAACAGGATTGTCCTTTCAGGCACAATTTTACATAAATCACTCAAAGAAACAAAATAGGAGTAACTGTAAAACAGATGCAATTTGGCAACCTGACTCTCCTAAAACATTAGAAATGTGCTGATATATAGTCAAAGTGATGTAGAGCTAGAAAAATTCTTAGAGAACAAGATGAATTACTGGAGTATGGAAGAGCTTCCACTTCACCATGAACAGAAACAACTTTATAGTTCCCAAAGTGAACTTGCTTTTCATTTGTCTTCTTAAAAATATTCACCATTACATGCGGTGAATATTATATGAGATGTTCTCATAGTTTCCTATGGAAGACAAAGCTGTTTAGGCATCGAAATATTCAGGTATCTTCCAATACAAGACTAGGTATTTTTAAGTGAAAATGACATGAAACTGGGATACTCAACAAATGTTGAGCTCTGCGACACCACCTTCGTCTACGTTTTCTTCTACCTTCAGCTTGGCTAAATACTGTTTACTCATTAACCCTTTAAATGAGGTTCCATCATGGGCAATCTCTGCTCTTCTTACTGCTAAGGCCTCAGTGGCCACCCAGAAATAAACCTGTGTCCTTGATTCTAGTGTCTGCTGTACCAACCTCTCCCTGGATGTTTCAATGACCTCTCAAACCTGCACATGCACAAGCAAACCCATCATCTCTCTCCATCACGTCCACGATCCTGCATAACCTCCCACAGCCGTCTACCTACCAACACCACCTGGTCTTCCTCTGCATTTCAGCTGTGCTTGCCAGAAATATGGGGGCCATTCCAGACAGACTGAAAAGAATAAGAATAAAGTGTGTGGGCTTTGGAGTTAGATTTCTCCAGGTGCTTCCACATTCTAATTAGATAAACTATCAGCAAGATTTTCCCACTTACTATCTGATTCCATATATAGCCTGGACACTAGAATCAGGCTGGACCCATAGCCTGGCTCAGTTACCTGTGGGCTGTGTCACCTTGGGCAAGTTACTTAATTTTTATGGGCTTCAGTTTCTTCATCTGTGAGATAGAGATAATAGAATTTCTTACCTCATACATGGTTGTGAGTATTAAAAAATATTGCACGTTAAGCACTAGCACAATGCCTGGCACATAGTAAACACTCAGTAAATGTTAGTCATTATTATAAGCATCTATATTCTTCCCTTTTCCAATCATGTTTTTATCTCAACATTTTATTATAAAAATCTCCAAACAACCCCGCTGGTGTAGCTCAGTGGATTGAGCATGGGCTGGGAACCAGAGGGTCCCGGTTCGATTCCCATTCAGGGCACATGCCTGGGTTGCGGGCCAAGTCCCCAGTGAGGGCCATGTGAGAGGCAACCATACATTGCTCTTTCTCTCTCCCTTCTCCGCTCTTTAAAAATAAAATCTTAAAAAAAAATCTCCAAACAAAAAGAAAAGCAAAAAAAAAAATTGTACAGTAAACACGCACATCCCTATCCCTTAGGTTCTAC
Source organism: Micronycteris hirsuta (assembly GCA_004026765.1). Classification (NCBI taxonomy): domain Eukaryota; kingdom Metazoa; phylum Chordata; class Mammalia; order Chiroptera; family Phyllostomidae; genus Micronycteris; species Micronycteris hirsuta. Next base: position 8,355 of record PVJI01020464.1, on the reverse strand, counting down.
GTAGGCTTTAGCACATATCTATCCATCAGCCTATCGATCCATCCATCGGTGTATCTTAATTTTTATGCATTTCAAAGTAAGTTGCTGCATCAGTTAATTTTATCCCTAAAAGCTTTAGCATGCTTAACATTAACCAGAGTTCAGTATTTTGTTTGATTTTTAAATAAAACTAATATATAGTGAAGTACACAAATCCTAAGTGTACCCTTTCATGAGTTTTGACAAATGCATATACCCCATGTAACCCAAAACCCTGTCAAGGTACAAAATATGTCCATCAACCCAGAAAGTTCTCCCATGCCCCTTCACAATTGTGACACTCTTACCTTCCCAAGGGGCAGCCACTGTTGTGATTTTTTCTACCAGAGATTAGGTTAATCTATTCTAGAATGACACATAAATGGAGTTTTACACTATGTACTCTTATCTCCAATCTTTTTAACCATGATAAAGTTGACAGATGGAAAAAGTCTACTGTTTTATTAATTGATGTTGATTAATACTGAGGATGAACTTTTAAGTTATTACTTAAAATTTTTTTACGTCCATTATTTATTGGCCTTGGCTCCAGAAACAGAGAATATGGATTTGATTCTTGGCTTACTAGATGTGCAAATCTGGAAAATTACTTGACCTTCCAGAGCTTCGGTTTTTTTCATCTCTAAAATGGAAGTAATAATACATTTATCTTATGAATATTACTATTTTATAGGATTGTGAAAATTATGAGGTAATGCGTGTAAAGCACTTCTGATTGCAATGTCTGAAACACAGAAAGTGGTCAATGAATGTTAGTATTAGTATGTGGCTCTTTGTAGGTTAGGAATAATTACTATGCTCTTGTTTTCATATCCACATACATAGCTCATTGCTTCATGACCTCCTCCTCTCTACTCAGTTGTCCCTTCAACAGTGAGAGCTCTCCTACTCATTGTATTCTAACATAGCAATCAACCCAACACTATTTCCCTGTCTTGCTATACTGGGTTGAATTGTGTCCCTTCAAAAGCTACGTAGGATCTTTGCACATGTAATCACGTGGAGATGAGGTCACACTGGGTTAGGATAGGCCCTAACTCCAATGATTGGTGTCCTTATAAGAGAAGAGACAGAGAAACACATAGAAACATACAGGAACAGTATTGTTTAATGACAGAGGCAGAGATTGGGGTGATGTGGCCACAAACCAAGGAATGCCAAGGATTGCTAGCAACCACCAGAAGCTCTGAAGAGGCAAGGATCATTACCTAGAGCCTTTGGAGGGCCTGCCAAAACCTTGATTTTGGACTCCTCCCTTCCAGAACTAAGAGAAAATAAATTTCTGTTGTTTTAAGCCACCCAGCTTGTTACAGCAACCCTAGCAAACTAATACACTTGTCTTATTTTTTTGACATAGCACTTACCATCTAACATACTAAATGTTTACCATATTTTTGGACTATAAGATGCACCTTTCCCCTGAAATTTGGGAGGAAAATGGGGGTGCTTCCTATAGTACAAATGTAGCTGAATTATAGTCTGAATGTTATTTACGTTATTAAATATTTTACATTTTTTTTGCTTCAAATTTTTTTTCCTATTTCCCTCCTCTAAAACCTAGGTACATTTTATGGTCTGAAAAATATGGTATTTTATTTTGTTTATTATCTTTTTCCCCTCACTAGAAGGTAAGATCGTTGAGAGCATGCACTTTTGTTTATACTGATTTGCTAGCACTAAAAGTGTGCCTGGCACGTAATAGATACTCAATAAACATTCTTAGAAGGAAGAAGGAAGGAAGGAAGGAAGGAAAGAAGGAAGGAAGGAAGGAAGAGAGGGAGGAGGGGAGGGGGAAAAGAAGGAAACTTACTGTTCCTACTATGCTAAATATCATGATTTTTGAGTTTGTCTTTTGTTTTTTAATTTTAAGATGGTTTGTGATGCGAAGCTTTTGTGTTCAAATTCATCTTTGTTTAGTGGTCTCTGTCATCAATGTTATGCTTGAAACAGCTTTTCCCAATCTCATGGTCACATATTCACCTTATTTTCTTCCTAGTATTTTATAATCTAATTTTTGTTTTATTTGTTAAGAAAATTTTAAATATAGAGAAAAGTGGAGAGAATAATATAAGGTGCCATTTCATTTTTTACATTCAGCTCTTCATCCATCTGGAATTTATTTGATGTGTGGGCTGAGATACTGTTAGCTATTGTTTTGTTTTAGGTGTTTTCGAAATAGTTAACCAATTACCCCAGCAACTTTTATTGACTAATCTATCTTTTCTTTACCAATTTGAAATGACACTTTAATAACCATCTAAACACTTATACCTAGATCCACAGAACAGAATAGAAATCTCAGCAATAGGCATCTATTTTTATACTCATGTCATTTTTAAAATGCTGCTTTAGAATAGGTTTTAGTGTCTATCTGCTCAAGTTCCATATCTTGATTCCTTTTTTTTCCTCAGTATTTTCTTGGCTGTTCTTCCCCATCATCATGGAGTTTGGAAACCATCCCTTTGAGATAGTGTTTAAAAGTTACCTACGTAGCCCTGGCTGGTATAGCTCAGTGGATTGAGCGCAGACTGGGAACCCAAGGGTCACCAGTTCGATTCCCAGTTAAGACACATGCCTGGGTTGCGGGCTGGGTCCCTAGTGTGGGGTGCACAAGAGGCAACCATACATTGATATTTCTCTCCCTCTCATTCTCCTTCTCTTCCCCTCTGTCTAAAAATGAATAAATAAATAAATTTAAAATTTACCCACAGACTTCTAAGCAAGTGCTGCCTCAACCTCTATCCCTTTGCCTCTGTCCTGATTTGAATCCTCATTTCCCATCTGTTAAATAGTCTTCTAGCTGACTTCAGGCCCAGGGCTCTCCAACCCAGCCTCAGCATTGCCATCAGAGTGGTCTTATTAAATGGGCAAATTTGGGTTATGTTACTTTTCTGCTTAAAACTCTCAAGTGACTTCCCTTTCCTGTCAGAACGAGGTTCCAGGACCTGGTTCTAACCTACCTATCCCCCACACCCATACACCAGACATTCTGAACCAAGTCAGAATACCAAGGCTGTTTGGAAGAGCCTTGATCTGCTCTCTACCTTCCCTCACTTTTTGCGTAAACAACTCTGCCTCCAAAAGACCCTTTCATTAGCCTTCTTGCCTACTTCGATTCCCTTCAAACCACCTACCCTGACACTCCACCTGGGAAGTATTTCCTGCCCAGGCACACTCCATTCCCAGCTCCATGTCTTCCTCCTTGCCTCCAAACGCGTAGCATGGCACTCATGTATTGGGCCATAACTGCTCATTATCAAAACCTCCAGCAAGTCTCTTCTTCGTGGGTTTGTTACTAAAGAATAAAGCTGGACTATGATTTCTTTTTTATTTATTTATTTATCTATGTATTTCTTTGTTTTTAGAGAGGGGGAAGGGAAGGAGAAAGAGAGGAAGAGAAACATCAATGTGTGGTTGCTTCACATGGCCCCCACTGGGGACCTGACCCACAACCCAGGCATGTGCCCTGACTGGGAATCGAACCTATGACCCTTTGGACTATGATTTCTAATTAAGAATTCTTTCAGCTAAAATTTCATACAGTAGCTTCACTCATTTTGCTATTTGTCCCTTGTTTGATAGCTAATATAACTGATGATTGCCCAAAAAGCTACTTTCAAGTCAACATGTTTGGGCTCAACATATGTTTGAGCTAATAAAACCTATGCCACGTGACTCTTCTCTTTAGGAAAAATTAATGGCAATACTGATGATCTTGAAAAACCATAGGATATTAAACTATTCTCTGAATCAAAGGCAGAAAATATACCAGTGGTACTTCAATTGAACCTTTGATTTTTTAGAAATGAATAATCTATCTATATGTAGTGTATGTATGTAGCACTGATTTTGCCCACAACTAATTAAATGACCCTTCCCCCCAATTCAAAACAAATGAGTTAAATGTGAAGCACTTTTAGAATTATGAGACATCTGACTTTAACAAGGACAGATCAGAATTTCTGAAGCTAGAGGAGGCCCTAAGATCATCCAGGTCAGCCCTGATTTTAGATGAGGGAATTGAAACTCTAATGGGCAGAGTGGCCTACCCCTAAGTAACACAGCCTCTCCACACATGCCCATTAAAAGTGGAAACTGCAATAACTGTCTGCATACTAGCCACCTTTGGTAAAGCACCAGTGAACCACTAGAGACAATAAACTTGTATTATTAAAGTGGAGGTTTGGTGGTGTTAAGGATCATAACAAATAAGCTTTAATCCCCTCTTTTACTGAGCTACTTTATTAGAGAGGAGGGAGACTTTTGTTTTGCTGCCACATCAAACTTAACTATGCTTAGGCACCAACATAGTAAGAATTAGACAGCACAGGAAATATCTGTAGAGCTCTTTATGCTTGTATAATTGCCTCAAGCATTAGTCACTTGAAAAAAGTCACACACACATACTTAATACTGGAAGACAGAATTTACTACCAAAAGTCTCTTTTCATTAAGATTTCACTTCATCACTAAGAATTAAAATCCATCCCCCAACCACTACCACCAAAGAGAACTACTTAACCCGCATATCCTTGAGGTAGACCAACATTATCACTGTTTCCCCTAATGAGGAAACGGAAGCCTTAGGCAACTAGCTCAGGGCTAAAAGCAGTTCATTAAGAGCTCCTCTTACTGATTAAATTTGGACCCATGTTATATGGGAAAAGTAAAAGGGTTTGAAAATTCAAAAATCTCATGGCAGCAGGAAATAAAGAATAAGACATATGTATAATGTTTTTGTTTGCCAGCAACTTTTTGATGAGAACTAAATGCTCATGTTGGCTGACAGTAAAACTACTACATGAGTTAGTCTTAAAGATTAACATGAAAATATGAAACACAGAATCACAAAGTAAACCAGGATCTGCCTAGATTCCTTTCAATTTTATGAACTTCAAATTTAAAAGACACCTTCCTTTATTGATCCTAGAAGCTGAGGTCTTTCATTCCTGAGCTGTGGTTCTCAAAGTGGGGTCTCAGGACCTGGCTGCATCAACAGCATCACCTAGGAACAGGTTAGTAATGCAAACCCTCAGGCCCCCAACCCAGTCCTACTGAATCAGTCTCTGGAGGTAGCGGTGGCTGTGTTTCAACTGTTAATATTTAAGAACCACTAGAGATCCAAACTGTCTCATCTAGGTGGCAACTGGCTAGATAAATTTAACACCAACTGTGTTATTCACTTTTTCTGCCTAGTGATCTGCCACAAACTGCTAAGTTCTGTTCAAAGTTACACTACAGAGCCCCTGAACCCCAAATCCTAACAGTAAGCCTATGGTCCAGATGTCCAATATTTACTAGACTCCAAAGTAAGACTGTATCTCTCCCTCTCAGTGGCCCTTACCAAGTTTGATTGACAGGTTTACTCTTTTCTTATTGTAGATCAAGTATGCTCAGTCCCTCAAGGACAGGTGTATCATGGGTTTACAACTGTGAATCCCTCTTTTAGAGATTGAGCATGTGTACTTAAAACAAAATGAACACATTTTGTCCAAATATTTGTAACCCTAACAAAGTTTCCAAAATTAGGTGTCTTAGTGCTTTGCTTTATATAGACGTGAACTTAGAATGCAATCATGCCTGAGCTTTCCTTCAGGACCCCTCCCCACCATGAAATTTTTAAGGAATTCTTTAGCATTGTTAATCATTTTTGTTAAAAAAGGAGTCCAGTTTTCTCTTCAGATCTATAAACGTTATTTATTTTGCAAACCTGAAGTCCATTTACTTTAAGTAACAATACGATCATTCGCCAAACTGCCAAGACTTCATGATTTCAATTTTATTTTTAAAATTTTACCATTTTAAAAATCCAAGTACATTTCAAAACATTTCTAATAGCAGTAACTAGAGAAAGGATTTTACCATCTTACTTTAGTACTGATAAAGACTGCCGTCAAGAAACGTCCTGCGGTTTACAGATGGATACCGTGCAATTTTTCTCCTATTACGCTAATCAAAATTGCACCGTGATCCATCCGACAACAGCAAAACAGGTCATTGTACAATTACTCAATATCAGAATTTACAACTTTCAAAAAATAAAAGAAGACGATAAAATCCTCTTTTCTTCCGTAGGCCGGGACAAGTGCAATACTTTATATGTAACACAAGTAATGCAACCAATCCCCACCCACGGATGAATGGGTGTGAGTGCTGGAGATACACATGAAGACAGTCACAAAGCCGTAGATAGCACACATGATCACAATCAGTTTTGCATGGATTTGCACAGCCATATAGACATATATACGCTGAAATGCAAACCTGCAAAACTAATTGTAAGTAGCAGTGTCTTTGAATACTCTCTCCATCAACAAGAGATTCATTATCCAAGAGTACTGGAAGTGCCCACACTGCAGTAGAATCATGGCAAAACTACCTGCACTATGAGCACTTTGGTACTACTAGGATCTTATCCTTGGTAAACAACTGCACACTGCACCCAGTCCCCAACATTTTTCCCCGACAAACAATGAAAATACAAAACAAACGGTTGCAACTTGTCCTATTCCAATGATTAACTCAAGGCATACTTTTTAATGCTGTACATTAGGCAACCTGTGCCAGAAGGGGCATTTAGGGCAGTAGATTCTAAGCTGCTTCACTAACTGCACTAGATGCACCTTAACACAAGAGACACATTATGAAGAACAGCTCAAAAGCATCAACAACTTAATTATGCATAAACTACAGTTCTCAGTAGCCATAGATTAAATCACCATGGTAATGTAGGAAGTGCTTGCATTGCAGTAGATCTCAAAAAGCTACCTGCACTGTAAGCACTTTTACATGGCCAAGGCCTATTCTTGCAGCGAAATTGTCTTCCACGAGCTCTTCTTTTCCATCCTCACAGATCTATTCAGACTCACCTAGTTAAAAACAAAACAAAAATTAAACACAGGACGATTAAACTGCTAGTTAACATTCTTGAAACATGCTTTCCTTTGGCTTAGAAAGTCCAACCCTGGCTTTGGAGTATCAGCCAAATCCTGATAAATATTAACATATGTATTATTTACAGAGTTGAAAACAAGTAACAGTAACAATTTCAAAAGGCCAATTCTTAAGTATAAGTGGATTTTGGACTACTCTCCGCTTAAGAAAACTTGATATCTGCATCCCAATAAATTCACAGGCCCATTATGTCCACCCTGATTTCTTAAGAGGAAGATGGATGTAAAAATCAGGGTATTCTCTTCTTGAGGTATGACTCTGTATTAAAAGTGACTGTTAGATTAAATGAATATTCCCTGCCCCCACCCCATTAATAGAAAATGAGAGAAATTTTAGAGCTGGTTTAAGAAACAGCCTTCTGCACTCTTCACATAACGCACAGATGGCCTAGAGATGTCACATTTTGATCTATTTCAAAGGGCTCTTGTTCTGTTTAAACATTTATGGACCCATTTTCTCCATTAAACCCCAAGAAGGCAGATTAGCTCTTCTTTCCTTCATGTCATTATCATTATCCATAAGAAAACCTTCTCCCATTTCCAAGTGCTTATTTTACCTAAGAGCATGCAGCAAGGAAGTTAGCCCCTACTGAAAGGGGCTTACTAGGTTCCCCTACCTCTTCCATGATGGGTTAAATCGTGTCAAAAAAAAATCAGAGACACGGAATTTGTAATGCATTTAACTAGTGAGGGAATCTGAAATGATGAACTTCCATCATGGAAGCTCATCACACAACCAATTCTAGTCTTTAAAAGAAAACTCTTTAAACTGATCCATTAAAATTACACTTAAATCTAAAATTGATTTTCTATAGAAGACTAAAGCTAATATAGAAAGAGTAGTAGTTTTCTTCCTAAGTTGAGTCTCTACACCTCTAACATTTTCCCCCCCCATTAAAAAAATACTCCCAACTGGACTCAACTTGGCAAAACTAAGCCTCACACAGGTCTGAGAGTGTGCCTTCTCCAGTTACTTTAATTATCTGTTCATCTGGTGTACATCGCGTTGGGCAGCCACTCTTCAACCTTTCGAAATTGTAAACAGAGAAAAAATAGAACCCCCTCCCTATGCTCTTTGGTGATTCCTTTTGGCCTCTTCCCGCAGCTCTCACACCCTTACCTACTGCTCCTGTTGAAGCAGGAGCCACCGGCACCCAGGGTGTGCTCCAGCTGCTCACACCACGCGCTCTGGTCCTCGTGCTGCAGCCTCTGCCGCGGAGATTAAAGAGAAAGAAACAAAGCATCATGGGAAACATAGTTCTCCATTCAAAGCACACAAAAAAAAAAACCGCGCCAAGCCCACGCCTCCCTCCCCCTCCATTCCGGGGTTGGTGGGAGAGGAGCCAAGGGGGAGGGGAGTCCG
>PVJI01020463.1:0-28958 GCA_004026765.1 Micronycteris hirsuta | reverse complement strand
GGACCCAAAGAGGAACACACCAAGGCACATCATAATAACATTACCCAAGGTCAAGAATAAGGAAAGAATCTTACAAGCAGCAAGAGAAAAGGAGACAGTTACCTACAAAGGAATTCCCATAAGACTGTCAGTGGATTTCTCAAAGGAGACCTTCCAAGCAAGAAGGGGCTGGAGAGAAATATTTCAAATCATGAAAATCAAGGACCTACAACCAAGAATAATCTATCCAGCAAAACTGTCATTTAGAATGGAAAGGCAGATAAAGTGCTTCTCAGATAAGGTCAAGTTTAAGGAGTACATCATCACGCAGCCTTTACTACATAAAATCTTAAAGGGATTTATATAAGGATTCATGAGAGAGGCACCGAGGCCAGATCAGCTACTAGGGAATTCAGATCGGCCACCGGGGAATTCAGATCAGCCACAGCCAAGATGCTTGTGAGGTAAGCAAGCAAAATATAACCAGAGAAACAAAATATAACCAGAGACATTGAAATTTAGAACAATCTGGCAGTAACCAGAGGGGAGAGGGAAGGGGATAATGGGGACAAGGGTATTCAGGAACTGCTATAAAGGACACAGGGACAAAACCAAGGGGGAGGGTGGAAGCAAGGGAGGGAGGTGGGTTTGCCTGGGGTCGGGGGTGGGAGGTAAATGCAGACAACTGTAATTGAACAACAATAAAATACCTAAAAAAAAAAAGGCCCCACAGTTGATTTAATACTGTGTTTTTGCCATCTTGACATTCCTAATAATATTTCAACAAAGGGCCTGCAGTTTTATTTTGCACCAAGCCTTATGAATTGTGCAGCTGGTTCTGATGATATCCTTTTACTCTTGTATTCTATTGACTATAAGCAAGTCACTAGGTTCAGCCTACGTTCAAGGGAGGGCCTCACCCAGGTGTAAGTGCCAGTTGGCAGTGACCATTGGGAGCTATTTTAGAGGCTGCCTGGCATATTTTTCCCACTGGCTACCAATAATTTAAATCTTTCCCATGTAAAATATATACTTGCCACCTTCCAAGGTCCTCAAAAGTCTCATCTAATTACAGCATTACTTCAAAGCTCAAAGTCTCTTTATCTAAATATAAGGTCCAGGTATGAAAAAGGCTCTCCAAGTATTATTCCTTAAGAAAAACTTCTTGAATACAGTTTTGCTCTATCTGTGACCTGTAAGACTAAAGAGATAGGTTATCTGATTCCATACACCCAACATATAATGATGGGACAGGTGTAGAAAAACTGCAATAGACATTTCAGGTCAAAAAAGGGAAAAATGGGGGGAGGGTGCTAAGGATTTCTCAATCTGCAGCAATTCTGAGGTCCAGCCAGGCAAACACTGGAAGTTTCTTGATTGGGTGTTAAGGTCTGAGGATAATTTGCAGTGGCTTTTGGGTCCATCCTCTGAGATCTTGGTTCTACTCTCTGACTTGTCCTGCCTTTGTTCATGGTAGGTAGCATGTGTTTGCAGCTCAGTAGTGTTTAGCTGGCTTCCTGAAAGTAGAAATCTGAGATCTAAAGGCATCCTTTCATTTTGTACTATCTCTATTCATTTGGGTTAAAGCCAGGAGAGTTTTGCTGACATATTCTCTCAAAAATTTCTCGTCATCCTATGAAACTTATGATCCATTAGACAATGACATATCCATTTTATTCTATTTTATTTTTTAAAATTTTATTTTTAAGTCTATTTTATTGATTATGCTATTACAGTTGTCCCATTTATTTCTCCCCTTAATCCCCCTTTACCTTGCACCCACCCTGCCTCCAGCATTTCCCCTCACCAATTTAGTCCATGTCCATGGGTCATACATATCAGTTCTTTGGCTTTTCAATTTCCTATACTATTGTTAACCTTCCTCTGTCTATTTTGTACCTACAAATTATGTTTCTTATTCCCTGTGCCTTTTCCCCCATTTTCCCTCTTCCCTCTCCTTACTGATAACCCTCCATGTGATCTCCATTTCTGGGTTTCTGTTCCTGTTCTAGTTGTTTGGTTAGTTTGTGTGTGTGTGTGTGTGTGTTTAGCTTCAGTTGTTGATAGTTGTGATTTTGTTATAATTTTACTGTTCATAGTTTTGATCTTCTTTTTCTTAGATAAGTACCTTTAATCCTCATCCAAAGATATGTTTATAGATTGAGAGAGAGGAAGTGGGGAGGCGGGGAGAGAGAGAGAGAGAAAGAGAGACATCGATGTGAGAGAGGAACATTGATCTATTTCCTCACTTATGTGTCCTGACTGGGGAATGAAACTGCAACCTGTGTATGTGCCCGGACTTGGAATTGAACCCAAAACCTTTTGGTGTACAGGACTACACTGCAACCGACTGAGCCATCTGGCCATTGCAGTGGCACATCTCTTAGATAAGCCCTTCTCTACTTTTCTTTGTCTATCCTTTATCCCCCTTGTAAAGTAGATTGACACATAAAGTTTGTCACACAATTTGAATTACCAACAACTGTAAATAACCAACAATTTCCTAATGAGGGGAGAGATGTGTAGTCAAAACCAAAATTACTATATTAAAGAAATTATACCGAGTAATGTATAACTTATAAGTAAAGTATATTTGTAAAATAAGTATACTTATAATTATAACTTATAATTTTGTCTATGTTGGATTATAGTAAGGTATTCATTTTCTTAACTCTTGTATCTTCAATATGAGCATTACAATATTTAATGAAAGGAAATAGAAACTATCAACAAGGGCCAAGAAGAAATGAAGAATACAATTTCTGAACTGAAGAACACAGTAGAAGGAATCAAAAGCAGGTTTGATGAAGCAAAGGATCAGATCAGCGAGCTGGAGGACAAGGTAGAAAAATACACCCAGAATGAGCAAGAAAAGGAAAAGAGGCTCAAAAAGAATGAAGAGGGGTTAAGGGAAATGTAGGACAACATGAAACAGAATAATATGTATATAATAGGGATACCAGAAGGAGAAGAAGAAGAGTAAGGGATAGAAAACCTGTTTGAAAAAGTAATGATGGAAAACTTCCTAATTTGATGAGAGAAAAAGTCACACAAATCCAGGAAACACAGAGAGTCCCAATCAAGGGCAACCCAAAGAGGCCCACTTCAAGACACATCATAATTAAAATGGCAAAGTTCCAATATAAAGAGAGAATCGTAAAGGCAGCAAGGGAGAAACAGGAAGTAACTTACAAGGGAGCCCAGAGAAAGCTAGTAGCTGACTTCTAAACAGAAACATTACAAGCCAGAAGGGAATGTCAAGAAATATTCCAAATAATGAGAACCAGAGGCCTGCAAGCAAGACTACTTTATCCAGCAAGGCTTTCAATTAAAATGGAAGGTCAAATAAGGAGCTTCCCAGACAAAAGAAGCCTCAATGAATACACCTCCTCCAAGCCAGCTCTGCAAGAGATGCTAAAGGTTTTGCTTTAAAAACAAGAAGAAAACCAGTGAAACAGAGAGGAACACAGGTATGAAAACATGACAATGAATAAGTACCTATCAATAATAACCTTAAACGTAAATGGATTGAATACCCTGATCAAAAGACACTGAATAACTGAATGGGTAAGAAAGCATGACCCACACATATGCTGCCTACAAGAGACCCGCCTCAGAACAAAATACCTACACAGACTGAAAGTGAAGGGATGGGAAACAAATATTCCAAGCAAACGGACAGGAAAAAAAGCTGCGGCAGCAATACTCATATCAGACAAAATAGACTTCAAAAGAAGAGCCATAAAAAGAGACCCAGAAGGTCACTTCATAATACGCAAGTGAAGAATCCACCAAGAAGACATAAACATTGTAAATATATATGCACCCAACATAGGAGCACCCAAACACATAAAGAAAATCTTGGAGGCCTTCAAGAAGGATATTGACAGCAACACAATCATAGTAGGAGATTTTAATACCCCACTGTCAAAAATGGACAGATCTTCCAAACAAAACATCAACAAAGATATTGTGGAATTGAACAATACCCTAGGTGAAATGGACTTAACTGATATATATAGAGAGAGAGCCTTTTGTGCCAAAGAAGCAAAATACACATTCTTTTTGAATGCACCAGAATATTTTCAAAGATAGACCACATGATAGGTCATAAAACAAGCCTCAACAAATTTAAGAAAATTGAAATCATATCAAGCATTTTCTCCAACTACAAGGGACTGAAACTAGAAACCACTCTCAAGGAAAAAAACCCAAAATACTCAAACTCATGGAGATTGAATGGCATTAAACAATGAATGGATCAAGAATGAGAATAGGGAAGAAATAAAAAAGTTCCTGGAAACAAACAAAAATGAACTCACAACAATCCAAAACTTATGGGACACAGCAAAGGCAGTCCTAAGAAGGAAGTTCATAGCAATACAGGCCTACCTAAAAAAGATACAAACATTTCAAATAAAAAACCTAACCCTATGCCTACAAGAACTTGAGGAACAACAGCAAAGACAACCCAGAGCAAGTAGAAGGACGGAAATAACCAAGATCAGAGCATAATTAACATAGAGACTAAAAGCACAATTCTAAACATCAATGAATCCAGGAGTGAGTTCTTTGAAAAGATAAACAAAATTGACAAGCCTTTAATCAGATTCATCAAGAAAAAAGGAGAGAGGACCCAAATAAACAAAATCAGAAATGAAAGAGGAGAGATTACAACTGATACCACAGAAATACAAAGGATTGTAAGAAATTATTACAAAGAACTGTGAGCCAAGAAATTTTCAAACCTAGGTGAAATAGACAAATTTCCAGAAAAATATAATCTTCCAAAACTCAGTAAAGAAGAAGCAGAAAGACTGAACAGACCAATAACAGCTGATGAGATTGAAATAGTAATCAAAAAACTTCCAACACACAAAAGCCCTGGACCAGATGGTTTCACAGGAGAATTTTACAAAGCATTTAAGGGAAAGCTAACCCCCATCCTCTACAGATTATTCAAAAAAATTCAAGAAGATGGAAGACTCCCAAACTCTTTTTATGAAGCCAGCATCATCCTAATCCCCAAACTAGATAAAGACATAACAAAGAAAACTTCAGGCCAATATCGCTGATGAACACAGATGCTAAAATCCTCAATAAAATATTGGCAAACCGCATCCAGCAACATATTAAAAAGATTGTACATCACGACCAAGTGGGATTCATTCCAAGGATGCAGGGAGGGTACAATATTCGCAAATGAATACACATAATATGCCATATAAAAAATGAAACACAAAAATCACATGATCATAACAATAGAGGAGGAAAAAACATTTGATAAGGTACAACACCCAGTTATGATAAAAACATCCAGCAAAGTGGGAATAGAGGGAGCATTCCTCAACATAATAAAGGCCATATATGAGAGACCTACAGCCAGCATCATATTCAATGGACAAAAACTTAGAGCTTTCCCACTAAGATCAGGAACAAGACAAAGTTGTCCACTATCACCACTCCTATTCAACATAGTATTAGAAATCCTAGCCACAGCAATCAGAAAAGAAAAGGACATAAAAGGCATCCAAATTGGAAAGGAGGAAGTAAAACTGTCATTGATTACAGATGACATGATAGTGTACATAGAAAATCCTATAGACTCCACCAAAAAACTACTTGACCTGATAAATGAATTTGGGAAAACAGCCAGATACAAAGACAATACTCAGAAATCAAAGGCATTTTTGTACACCAACAAAGAAATGTCAGAAACCAAAATCAGGAAAAATATCCCACTTGATATAGCAGCAAGGAAAATAAAGTACCTAGGAATAAACCTAACCAAGGAGGTAAAAGACCTGTACTCAGAAAACTATACAACACTGAAGAGAGAAATTAAGGAAGACACAAACAAATGGAAGCATGTACCATACTCATGGATTAGAAGAACTAACATCATCAGAATGGCCATATTACCCAAAGTGATTTATAGTTTCACTGAAATCCCTATTAAAGTAAAAATGACATGTTTCACAGATATAGAACAAACATTTCAGATATTTATATGGAGCAATAAGTGACCCTGAATAGCTGCAGCAATTTTGAGAAGGAGAATAAAGCAGAAGGGATCACCATACCTGATATCAAACTGTATTACAAGGCCACTGTAATCAAAACAGCCTGGTACTGCCATAAAAACAGGCACATAGATCAATGAAACAGAACAGAGATCCCAGAAATAAGCCCAAGTTTCTATGGTCAATTAATATTTGACAATGGGGAAAGAAGCATAAAATGGAGTAAAAACAGCCTCTTTAACAAATGGTGTTGGGAGATCTGGACAGCTACATGCAAAAAAATGAAACTTGATCACCAACTTACACCATACACAAAAATGAATTCAAGGTGGATAAAAGATTTAAATATAAGTCTTGACACCATAAAAGTCCTAAAGGAGAACACAGGCAGGAAAATCTCATTCCACGCAGCAACGTGTTCACTAATATGTTCCCTAAAGCAAGAGACATAAAGGAAAGAATAAACAAATGGAACTTCATCAGATTAAAAAGCTTCTGCATGGCTAAAGAAAACAGCATTAAAATCAAAAGAGAACCATATATGGGAAAACATATTTGTCAATGATACATTGGACAGGGGGTTGATCTCCAGAATATATAAAGAGCTCACATGACTCCACTCCAGGAAGACAGACAACCCAATTAAAAAAATGGGCAAAAGACTTGAACAGACACTTCTCCAAGGAGGACATACAGAGGGTCCAGAGACATATGAAAACATGCTCAGCATCACTAGCCATCAGAGAGATGCAAATTAAAACCACAATGAGATATGACTTCACACCAGCCAGAATGGCCATCATAAACAAATCAACAAACAATAAGTGCTGACGAGGTTGTGGAGAAAAAGGAACCCTAGTGCACTGTTGGTGGGAATGCAGACTGGTGCAGCCACTGTGGAAAACAGTATGAAATTTCCTCAGAAAACTAAAAATAGAACTGCCTTTTGACCCAGCAATTCTTTTGCTAGGATTATATCCTAAGAGCTCTGAAACACCAACCCAAAAGAACCTATGCACTCCAATGTTCATAGCAGCACAATTCACAATAGCCAAGTGCCGGAAGCAACTATGTGCCCATCAGCAAATGAGTGGATCAAGAAACTATGGTACATTTACACAATGGAATTCTACGCAGCAGAGAGAAAGAAGGACCTTATACCCTTTGTGACAGCATGGATGGAACTAGAGAGCATTATGCTAAGGGAAATAAGCCAGGTGGTGAGGGACAAATACCATATGATCTCACCTTTAAGTGGAACATAATCAACAAAAGAAAAAAGCAAGCAAAATATAACCAGAGACATTGAAGTTAAGAACAATCTACAATAACCAGAGGGGAGCAGGGAGGGGACTATGGGGAGAAGGGTTTTCAGGAACACATAAAGAACACATGAACGAAACCAAGGGGGTGGGTCGAAGCAAGGGAGGGAGGTGGGTTTGGCTGGGGTGGGGGGGGAGTGGTAAGGAGAAAAAGGAAACAACTGTAATTGAACAACAATAAAGTTAAAAAAATAAAAATATTTAATGATCTTTGTTTTGTACTTAAAATGATTCTGATTTAAAGTTTGCAAAACCTCCTGTTATTCTCCAAGTTTTCAATCCCTGTTTGATTTGTTTGGCTGAAAAACTTGTGTTAAAAAGTCTATTTTCAAATTCAGTTTTTGATCTTGGATTCAGTAATAGATTTTTACTTTTCATGCCAACACTTGAGAATTGGGTTTTCAGGTTAGAAGCTACATTCTTCTCCCAGAAGTAGAATCACACCTGAAAGGGAAGATGTCAATTCCACTGTACTTTTTTCAGAGTATGAGCTCGCCTTAGAAGCTGGCTGACTATGGCCAAGAGCTGGACTGAGAACGGCCCCCGAGCTGTCCATATTGGTAGAACACTTTGTAGTCTTGAAACCCACATGAACTGACAGCTCAGAAGGTGTTTTCCCTTTCCCTGGTAACAGTAATGGCCGTACTGATCTGATTGTTCAAGAATGTAAACTTGTTTGGGGGCATCAATCAATTGCTGATGTCCAAGCTTCTCATGATGGAAAGGACCTCACTTAGAAGAAGGGCTTCTTAGGAGAACTGAGTAGGATGTTCAAACTGCTAGAGAAGCATGATGTCAAATCTCCTGCAAATGCACTGGCTCTTTCAGGAAGGATCTTCACATTGACAATTTAGGTTGGGGGTATCAGCTGAATTGTGTCCCCCTAAAATTCACATTATCAAAGTCCTAACCCCCTGCACCTCCAAATGTGACTGTATTTGGAGACAATATCTTTACAGGACTAATTACATTAAAATATGGGCATTAATGTGGGCCCTAATCCAATATGACTGGTGTCCTTCTAAGATGAGGAAATTTGGACTCAGAGATATACAAAAGAAAGATGATGTGAAGACGCAGGGAGAAGACTGCCATGTGTAAGTCAAGGAGAGAGGTCTAGAGGAGACCAATCCTGCTGACACCTTATCTGGAAAATCTAGATCCAGATTGTGAGGAAATAGATTTGTTGTGTAAGCAACGCAGTTTGTCGTAATTGTTATGGCAGCCCTGGAAAAGTAACACAGCTGTGATCTGGGCTGTGTGTTCTTACCTTGCTTGATCTTCTAGAGACCCATGGGCTCAGCTGAACCTTTTAATGGAGGGAGCTGAAAGTGCTGTCTGCAGGTGCTCTATTTGTGGAAGCAGCTAAAGGTATTGGAAAAAATGGCCAGGACTGTGAGTTCTCCAGATTATGACAGAGTGGGTCAGGAACCCACCATGTTTCTGCCCAAACAGCAAACACATTCTTTTCTTTACTTCATCGTTTGCTTCTGCCCTCATTTTTTTTCTTTTATAAAGTTCCAACATCCTGTTGGTTAGCATCTAATCCTAGTTAATTATTCAATACAGTTACCTGTACCATCCAAGAAAAGTACATTTTAGAATGACTAAAAATAAGTTGAAAAACTAGTAACAATAAATATTCTTTTCCAAACAGAGACCTATAAAGGACATGTCTCATCTTTAAGTCATGAGCATTCCATCCTGAAATGCCTTTCTCATAAAAAGTACTCATTTCTCCCACAACAGAACCATATTTAAAGTAGATCCCCAAACTTGTTCCCTCCCCCCCGCCACCCCCACTCTACAGCTCCTGGTCATAATGGGTACACCGATATCTCTGCTTACATCTGGCTGTATTCTCAGAGCTTCCATTTCCATGTGGCACATCTTTATGCTCACTTTGGGTACCTCAGTGCCCAGCATATTGTTGGCCAGAGATACCTGAAAGGTCATTTCTTTGTTTTTCTGGTGCTCATTCTATGTGGGAAGAGAGTGAGCAGGGATTTGCTGGTTAGATTTCTGTATCTTATAGGTGTATAGAAGATTTTAGCATCAAGAAGTTAACTGAGTCCCCCCCACACTTTTTTTTTTTGTGATACCTTTTGGCTTTACCCAGGAGCTGGTGTGATGAAGGATAAAGAGTTGGCAATGCATTGGTTAGGTAAGAAAGATGACACATCTACTACAAGTAAAACTCTGGAATTATGTTTTCAGGAATTGCTGAAATATAAAGACTTATAGTTTGGAGTTTTTCCCTACAACAAAAATAAGGTAGAAGTCTAAACTCTCTTGATATTAAAGTTGTGGTGCCTTTTCTACTTTTTCTACTTGGTAGTGGGGCAGGAGTGTTAGCGAAAGTGCTGTGGCTGATGAATTTAAAATTAGTCTACACACTAAGTAAGCAAGCAACAGACAAGCTTTAAAAGAGTTAAACTAGAAAACAAGTACCAGTCTAGGTCACTATTCAGAACATCAATAATTTTATATTAATGGTGCTCTACTAATGTTACCTTGTTTATTAAAATTTTAAGTGGCTAAAATTTTAAGTGACTCACACTGGTCAGAATGGCCATTATAAGTCAACAAACAATAAGTGTTGACCACAAGAGATACATTAATTTGAAATTTAAAAGTGGAAACATATCCTATTCATTGTTTAGTCCATCTGTTTTTTTTTTTTGCCTAAATTTTATTCAACTGATTTGTATTCTGTGTGTTGAATTTTCCTCAGGCAGCTCTCTCCTGATGAGTCTTCACAGAAAAATATTTCATATTATATTTGCAGTCTGAGAAAGTAAGAATAACTTTGGAAACATATACACTTGAATACTGTTCCTCACATGCTAACTAGAGGCTAAAGAATAGAAAGAAATACATCATTCTCATCCACATAATCTTCCATCAGGACAATATTTTCAGCATCTTCCCCCAAATATACTCCAAATCAGAGATCTTCCTTTCATCTGGAACAATCTAGCTCCCTTACCAGACCAAAAATTTTGATCTGGAGGATTTCTACAAACAAACCTAGTACTTCCTACCATTCCTGGGACACAGCACACCAGCTGAAGGGCATGGAAACTCTGCCAATCCCACCAATTATGAAAAGTAACTATGGATCACTGACTAAAAATATAGATTGTATATTTTTTCAACTGTCAACAGATGAGATTAGTTTGTAAGTATAGGGACTAATATAGTGAATTGCATTCACAGGTTTATCGCTCAAAATTCTTTATTCCAAACAAAGACATTTACCAAATAAGCATGTAGAATCTTTGATTGTGCATGTAGTGTTAGTCTGTAAGTTTCTGTCACCTCTACATGCCAAAATAAAAAGCCAAAATATGTTATCGGCAGGGAAACTTAGCTATGTTTGGTTTATTTTGTGGCATCTGTACTACTTTTTGTTTTCTGAATTATTTTTTAAGTATGCTTTGCTTGATAAAACACACACGCACAAAGAATAGAAATACATAGGCTCTGAGATGTTAGGGACTCCATTTTAGGTGGAGACTGGTAGAAAATAAAGACAAGTTAGGTGTAAGGCCAAACTCCCTTAGTAGTGAGAACTGGCTTTGAATTTATGCAGTTTGAATTTATTCAAAAGTAGAAATCCTCTCAAGTGGAGTTTTGCTGTATTACTCTCTAAAGCTGTGTTGTCTCATATGGCAGCTACTAACTGCATAGGCTATCGAGCACTTGAAATGTGGCTGGTCTGAATGGAGAGGTGCTGTAACTGTAAGACACACACTGAATTCCCAAGGTAACATATGAAGAAAGGAACATTAAATGTCTCATTACTAATTCTTTATGTTGGTTCACAATGAATTACAATGTTTGGATATATAAGGTTAAATAAAATATATTGTTTCAATTAATTTTACCAAGTTGTTTTAAAACTTAATGTGGCTACCATGAATTTCAAAATTACGCATGGTTTGCATTATACTTCTATTGGATAATACTGATGTATAGGTCCTTCATGATCCTCAGAAGCATTTGGTTATCTGAGAAAAAAGTGATACAGCTATGTCTTTGCTATTGCTCATGTATGACGGAGCTCATCCTTCTCAGATGTTCTCTTTCTTCTCTCTGGAATAATAATTGACAAACTTGGCTTGTCAAATTAGAATGTTAGATTGACTTCACTGAGCAGTAAAAACTCCCATGGTGACTGTAATGTGTAGTGAGGTCAAACACTACAAGTCTACAGTGAGTTATAAAGTAAATGCAAACCAGTGGAGTAAGCCATTTTAAACCAACACGAAGCTTAAAATGGAGATTCTGATAAAGTTAACCCATTAACAGAAAAAATAACTTTGAGAATTGGAAGGGAATGGCATGGCTCCAGAGTGGCAAACTGTGGCTGGTGATTACCTTTATTTGGCTGAAACCCTTGCAACTGGGAGTGTAGGCCACACATCTGCAGTATTAGCATCACCAGGACAACACATATTAGTAGTGCCCTGGCTCGACCTACTGAAGCAAAATCTTCATTTTATCAAGATTCTAGGGTGACTAGAACATGCATTAAAGTTTTAGAAGTGTTGCTTGAAACATTTTGTAAGCCAAGTCCTTACCTTAGATCATATAACTAAAGGCCAGTTTGAAAAATCTTTCCATCTAAGAATAGACAAATGGGACCTCATCAAATTAAAATGCTTCTGCATGGCTAAACAAAACAGCATTAAAACCAATAGAGAACCAATTATATGGGAAAACATATTTGCCAATGATACATTGATTGGACAAGGGTTTGATCTCCAAAATATATAAAGAACTCACATGACTCCACTCCAGGAAGACAAACAACCCAATTAAAAAATGGGCAAAAGACTTGAACAGACACTTCTCCAAGGAGGACATACAGAGGGTCCAGAGACATATGAAAAGATGCTCAGCATCACTAGCCATCAGAGGGACACAAATTAAAGCTACAATGAGATACTACCTCACACTGGTCAGAATGGCCATTATAAATCAACAAACAATAAGTGCTGGCGAGGTTGTGGAGAAAAGGGACCCCTAGTGCACTGTTGGTGAGAATGCAGACTGGTGCAGCCACTGTGGAAAACAGTATGAAATTTCCTCAGAAAACTAAAAATGGAACTGCCTTTTGACCCAGCAATTCCACTGCTAGGATTATACCCTAAGCCCCGAAACGCCAGTCCAAAACAACCTATGCACCCCAATGTTCATAGCAGCACAATTTACTATAGCCAAGTGCCAGGAGCAAGCTAAGTGCCCATCAGTGACTGAATGGATCAAAACAGTATGGTATATTTACACAATGGAATTCTATGCAGCAGAAAGAAAGAAGGAGCTCCTACCCTTCATGACAGCATGGATAGAACTGGAGAGCATTATGCTAAGTGAAATAAGCCAGGCAGTGAGGGACAAATACCACATTATCTCACCTTTAATCAGGAATCTAATCAATAAAACAAATAAGCAAGCAAAATACAACCAGAGACATTGAAATTAAGAACAATCTGACAGTAACCAGAGGGGAGGTGGAAGGGGATAATGGGTGGGAAAGGGTGAAGGGTTTTCAGGAAAACCTATAAAGAACACATGGACAAAACCAAGGATGGGGTGTGGAAGCAGAGGAGGGAGGTGGGGATGGCTCGGGTGGGGGGGATGGGAGGGTAAATGCAGACGACTATACTTGAACAACAATAAAATAATTTTTTAAAAAAAGAAAGAAAAATCTTTCCATGACAACTGTACTTGAACAGCAATAAAATAATTTTTTTAAAGATTTTATTTATTTGTTTTTCAAGAGAGGGGCAGGGAGGGAGAAAGAGAGGGAGAGAAACAGCAATGTATGGTTGCCTCTCACATGGCCCTCACTGGGGATCTGGCCCACAACCCAGGCATGTGCCCTGACTGGGAATTGAACCGGGCCTTTTGGTTCCCAGCCCGCGCTCAATCCACTGAGCTACACCAGACAGGGCACAATAAAATAATTTTTAAAAAAAGAAAAAAAAAAGAAAGAAAAATCTTTCCATCTTTCAGTGATGGCTTCTATTGTCAGGGATCAAGTTGGAAAGTGTTCCAAAGGCAAGATTTCACCCCATGTATTTTAAAAATAGAATTTGTGGGTTTTGATTTACAAAATAATTTATGCCTAATGTGGAAAACAGTGAAGAAAATTGCCAATATCCAGTAAACATGACTTTTGACATTTTGATGAATATTCTTCTAGACATTTTCAGTTAATATATATAATATACTGTAATATATTAGAAGATTTACTATTTTATAAACATAAACTTCAAATCCTTTTCCTAGTTTTTTACTATCACAAACAGCTGTTGTGAAGAGGCTTTTATATGTGTCTTTAAACATATATGATTATTTCCTTATCAAAAAAATCACAAAAAATGAAATTATCAGGTCAGACAGACAAGGACCATTCCTAAAGCTTTTAAAGCAAATTGACAAACTGTCCTGAAAGATTGTCAAGTTCTAGTATAAATGCTTTAGTGGAAGTGCTCATAACCTTATCAGTATTGTTTGTAACCATTTGTTAATCTGTGCCAACTTGAAAATGTCTTCATTTATATCAATTGTGAAGTTGATTTTTTTCCCAAATGTCCATTATAATTTTAATTTTTCTTGAGAATTGTCTATTATCCAGTCTGTCCATTTTTCCATTGGATTGTTATTTTCTTACTCATTTTCCAAAATTTTTTAAAGATTTTATTTATGAAGAGTTCTGGCCAAGATGGAGGCATAGGGAGAAACCCTTCGCTTCCTCACACAACCAAAAGGAGGATAACAACCAATCTAAAATCAATGAATAACCAGAAGTGTCAGAAAATCAAACTGCATCGAACTCCAACAACCAGGGAATTAAAGAAACAGTCAACCAGACCAACCAGACCGGTAGGAGGGAGACGAAGGAGACAGGGCAGACAGGTGGATGGAGAGAACCTGAGGCAAGGCAGCAGACTGCATGGGTGGGGCTGGTTGAGTGGGAAACTGAGACTCGGAGCTGGCTTTGGACTACAGTGGGGGTTGCCACGGTGGGAGAAACTTCCAGTGTCACACTAGAGTTCGTTGGAGAGTGGGACTAGAGCTGAGAAAGCAAGTTGCATTGTTCCCTCTCTGACCCCTCCCCCACAGACAGCGCCATGAGGCAGCAAAGAGGGTTGCCCTGCACTGGCAAATACCTAAGGCCCTGCTCCCTTATAATGCCCAGCGCTGGGCGGGGTCCTGGCCTGTTGGGTCCACCCCCCCACCCGGGTTCAGTTCCACACAGCGCCTTGCTTTGGCCAGCATCTGGCAGCAGATGTAGAACTGGCGCAGACAACGCCTCACAGAGGGGAGTTCCAGCCAGGTCATCTCTAAGGTAAGGGACAGCAGCACCCCAGCTTTGAGAGGTTGCAGGCATGCTTAATTTTGAGAAAGGGATTTCTATTTTGTTTACATTTCTATAACTGGAATAGGGGGCATTTCTGAGCCTGGCAAAAGTATGTGGACTCTTAAATGTTTGGGTCCAGATGGGCAAGTTGGACAAATTCGACCCTATATCCTTCCTGCCTCACTTAGTATCTGGGGCAGGGACCTCCTCACGCAGTGGGAATGCAAATCTCTCTGTTGCATTTTCCCTAATGGCCACTGCTCTTATAACTCCCCTATTGCTTACCCGGCTCTCCAATATGCCGGTATGGGTTGATCAGTGGCCACTTAAAGGAGAGTGACTTGAAGAGACCTGCCTTTTAGTTAAACAACAATTAGAAGCAGGTCATATTGAACCCTCTAATAGCCCTTGGAATATACCTATTTTTGTTGTACCAAAGAAATCTGGCAAATGGAGGCTTATTCATGATCTAAGAAAAATCAATGAATCCCTACAACCCATGGGCCCCCTACAGCCAGAAGTCCCCAATCCAACTTGCATTCCAAAGGATTTCCCACTTTTAGTTGTCAACCTAAAGGATTATTTCTTTACAATCCCTTTAGCAGAAAAGGATTGGGAGTGTTTTGCATTTTCCCTCCCAGTCATTAACAATTCTCAGCCTTTACAGCATTTCAGTGGAGAGTTTTTCCTCAGGGAATGCTTAACAGACCAACTATCTGCCAGCATTTTGTTCATACAGCCATTCAGCCAGTAAGAGATCAGTTTCCTAATTCCATTATCTATCATTATATGGATGACATCCTGATCGCAGCTCCTTCATGAGATATTTTAGCAAAAACTGCTTCCTTTCTTAAAAATTCTATAACCTCTGCTGGGTTAGTAATTGCTCCAGAAAAAATCCAGCTTTCAGGGCTTTGGAAATATTTAGGCTATATTGTTTTTAACAGTACAATTTGGCCTCTAGTCCTTCAAATTAATCCATCCAAGAATTTAACTCCTAATCACCTTGAACAACTTCTAGGAGCAATCAATTGGGTGCAACCCAGCCTTGGAATACCTACCCAACAATTAACTCATTTATTTAATGCCCTTAAAGGGGACCTGGATCTTAATTCCCCCAGAAAACTGTCCTCTGAGGCCCTATAAGAATTAAATGTAATAAATCAATATATTTAGCAGTGACAACCAGCTAGTATTAATTCACAGTTTCCTGTCCAGCTTTTCTGTTTCCCAACCTTAGGCACCCCAATGGGTCTTATAGGACAGCTGTCACCCCACTTAGCTGTGATAGAGTGGCTTTTTCTGTCTCATCAACCACAACGCACTATTACCACCTATGTAACTGTATTGTGCCATCTTATTATAAAAGGACATGAGCGCACACAGCAGTTATTTGGATATGATCCTGCCTTTATTCACTTCCCCTTAACTCAAGTCTGTTTACAACAATTGGCAGCTCAGTCTTTAGAATTTCAGTGTGCCATAGCTGATTTCGTAGGAGGACTAGAAATTAACCTGCCCTCAGACGAATTGCTTCAAAGCATTCCATTCCTTCAAATAAGGATAGCAGAAAAGTTCAGCCCAACAATAACTGGGGCGAGAACTGTGTTTCTTGATGGGTCTGGAAAAACCAGACAGGCTGCTATTACCTGGCAAGAGGGCAAAAACTGGAGAAGTTTTTTATCCTCAGGACATTCCTCTACTCAAAGGGCTGAGCTTTTCACTGTAACCATTGCCCTGTGGCAATGGCCCCAGGAACCTTTGAATATAGTCTGTGACTCAGGATATACTGTTTATACTATTCTGCATCGAGATCAGGCATTAATTAAGACTTCTATTGACCCCAATCTCCTTAACCTATTTTTGACCCTACAGTCCCTCCTTGACAAGTGAGAATACCCCCTCTTCATTACTCATATTCGATCCCATTCAGGCTCACCTGGCCCTGTGCTGGATGGTAACAATAAGGCAGATGCCTTAGTCAGTGTCCTTACTGCCTTCTAGCAAGCAACAGCTTCTCACCAGTTTTTTCATCGAAATAGCCAGGCACTCCGAAAACAATTTAATATTCCTCGCTCCCAAGCTAAGCAAATTATTCAAGAATGTCCTGATTGCCAAGCCCTTAGCAAGGCACCCCCATCTACAGGAGTTAATCCCCAAGGACTAAGTTCTCAAATAATTTGGCAAATAGATGTCACTCATTACACTCCCTTTGGAAAATTCAAATACGTTCATATTTCTATTGATACTTACTCTGGTGCCCTACATGCATTTGCTTTAACAGGAGAATCTGCTAAAAATATATAAGCCCATTGGCTTGAGGCCTTTAGTCATTGGGACAGCCTCAGCAAATTAAAACTGATAATGGCCCTGGGTACCTTGCACATTCTACTTAGGTTTTTCTTCAGTGTTGGAATATCCAACATAAAACAGGATTACCTTACAATCCAACCAGTCAGGCAATTGTAGAACAGGCTCATCATACTTTAAAAAATCTTCTTAAAAAACAAAAAGTGGGGAGTCATGAGTCCTCCCCCGCAAATTTGATTATGATAGCTATGTTTACATAATTTTCTAAATTGTGATGAATAACTTTGTACTCCAATTAAGAAAACATTTTTAGGCCCTGGCTCGTGTAGCACAGTGGATTGAGCGCGGGCTGGGAACCAAGCGGTCCCGGTTCGATTCCCAGTCAGGGCACATGCCTGGGTTGCGGGCCAGGTCCCCGTGAGGGCCATGTGAGAGGCAACCATACATTGCTGTTTCTCTCCCTCTCTTTCTCCCTCCCTTCCCCTCTCTCTAAAAATAAATAAAAATAAAATCTAAAAAAAAAAAAAAGAAAACATTTTTAGAAGAAAGAGCCAAAGTCATCTTATCCTCAGGTTTTATATAGAGATCCTCTGGGAGATGGCTCTTGGCAGGGCCCTGTAGATCTCTTAACATGGGGAAGAGGGTATGCTTGTGTTTCCATTCCTACAGGTCCTGTCTGTCTACCAGCCAAAAGGATAAAACCTTTTCATGAGCAAAATGGACACCAAGCTCTGCTACATGGAACTGAGAACCAATCGACTGACAGACCAGATGGCCCAGCTGACCTTGAACAACCAGGAGGAAAATGGATACCCACACTATCACTCACAGGCCTGGATCTGCCAACAGAGGAGGATGGGGCCTGCCCCAATGACAGGGACTGAGGCTAAGTGCTTCCTGCTGAGGGCAACAACCCCCCAGTGCCCCATAATGTTCCCTTTAGGCGTGTCCCCACCACATGGGGGGACATCAAGCCTCTTAATGCTCGAGCAAAGGCCTCACTGAACAAAAACTGTTCCAGACCCTCCATGATGATCTACAATGGCAGAACCCTGAAAACTGGTTCAATGGGCTGCATTTACAAGTTTGGGTCATGACAGCCCTTGGATGCCTCCTTGTCTTAACCTTTATTTGTGTTTTACAATGTACATGGAGGTTGTTTGCTCAAGCTTGCATTCAGGAACAGCAAATAGTAGGTTTCGCAGGCTTAACAACTACATTGCATTCACAAACAAAAAAGGGGGAGAAATGATGTTGGAAACCACCCTGCCAGGTTTCAGAAGCTGTAACCTCCCATGGCTAAGGCTGAATGAGAGACCTTGGGACCCTCAGCCACTGAGGAGACAAAGCTTATCTCCCTGGCAGGAGCACTGCCTCTGGCCACCTTACTTCACCCTGCTTGGCCCCTAGTGCATTACCAGTTAGCCAATGATGGGTAAGATTCCTCAAGGGAGGGATGACCTAAGACAGGCATGGTCATGAGGGGGCCCTCAGGGAAGGACTTGGGGGGCTATAGAAAAAGGGGGTGATGGATCCTTGCCCCTCAGCTTTGACATAGCCCGAGTCCTCAGTCTGTCTGCAAGAAGTCTCCTAATCTTTTGGCTGACTTACTTCCCCTGCTGGACCTAAGCCTGAAACAATGCCAGAGGTGGGTGTGGCCCTGTGCTGGGAAAGGCAGGTTCCCCGGGGCCATCAGGCCTAAGAAAGAATGCATAAAAACCTGTGAAACCTGCTTTGTTAATATCCTCAATTTAAATGATAAGGGTCCAAGCCTGAAATGAGTTTGTTTCTCCAAAGTTTTATGGCCTTTTACCTATCTGACCCTGACTCTAAATAAGCCCTCATAGTTCTTTGAATGGTATCTATTATTTGATCATTACTGTCTGACAATGATTGCTGGGCTTGATCTGAGAATGTGGGTCTTTGGAGCCACTAGTTGCTTACTGATTATAATAATGCTCTGTGTACTTTGACACATTTGCAAATTATTTTCCCAGGATCTGTGAGAGACCAGCAAGTAGCAAGCTTTGTGGGATCTATAGCAGTCCTAACTAAAAACAAGGGGGGAAATATAGGAGACCATTCTGTGTGGCGTGGGCCCAGCTCCCACTCAGAAAGGCCAGTGAAAAGTGAGTTCCAGTACACAGGACCCATACCCACATACAGGCTCTCCTGTGGGAAATCAGGCCTGCATTGTACCTAGGCCTCTTTGAGGCTTGCTTTTTGCTAAAACTCCCTCACCCTGAATTGAGGCAGCAAATGTTTACTGCATACCTTTAAAGTAACTTCCTAAAACCTATGCTAAACCTTCCAAGGGCAATTGTAACCAGTTCAACCACTTTTCCCTTTACATTTGCAAATATCTTTCTTTTTTTGATGTAATTAGCAACATCCTCTCCTTTGTTTTCTGTAAATGATAACCACCTAAAGCGGACCTGTGCATAATAAATGAGGACCATCCTCAATGTAATGTGCCCAGAAAAGCAATAAAAGCCTGTCTAGGCAAGGGTTGGGCCCTCTTCTCTTGAGAGAGTGGCTGTGCCATCCCTTTTCCTCCACAGGATTCAGTAGTCTGTGTGAATTTGTCTCATCTCGGCCACAACTCCATGGACCCCACAAGCCAGGGTCTGCATCAAAATAAAGAAAATATTCAGGGAACCAAAATGACAGGAAGGAAACTAGCAATGATTTCGAATAAAAGGAAGAAATAAACATCCAACTGGAACAGAATGAAGAAACAGGAATTCAAAAAAATGAAGAGAGGCTTAGGAACCTCTGGGACAACTATAAACATTCCAATATCTGAATTATAGGGGTGCCAGAAGGAGAAGAGGAAAAGGAAGACAGCAATAAATTGAAAACTTATTTGAACAAATAATGAAGGAAAACTTCCCCAATCTGGCGAAGAAACTAGACATGCAAGTCCAGGAAGCTCAGAGAGTCTCAAAGGAGTTGGATCCAAGAAGAAACACACCAAGACACATAATAATTAAGTTAACCAAGATTAAAGATAAGGAGAGAATCTTAAAAGCAGCAAGAGAAAAGGAGACAATTATCTACAAAGGAGTTCCCGTAAGACTATCAGCTGATTTCTCAAAAGAAACCTTGCAGGCGAAAAGGGACTGGAAAGAAGTATTTGAAGTCATGAAAGGCAAGGACCTACATCCAAGATTACTCTATCCAGTAAAGCTATCATTTCTAATAGAAGGGAAGATAAAGTGTTTCCCAGATAAGGTCAAGTTAAAGGAGTTCATCACCACCATGCCCTTATTATATGAAATATTAAAGGGACTTATCTAAGAATTGAAGAATATCACAAACTATGAACAGTGAAGTGACAATGAACTCACAATGATCAACTGAACCTAAAAAA
Source organism: Micronycteris hirsuta (assembly GCA_004026765.1). NCBI lineage: Eukaryota > Metazoa > Chordata > Mammalia > Chiroptera > Phyllostomidae > Micronycteris > Micronycteris hirsuta. The sequence goes on along the minus strand of PVJI01020463.1, from coordinate 8,576 downwards.
AAAAAACAACAAAATCTGAAAACAAAAACTAAGCAAACAACTAGAACAGGAAAAGAATCACAGAAATGGACATCACATGGAGGCTTTTCAGTGGGGAGAGGGAGGGGAATAATGGGGTGGAAGGTACAGGGAATAAGAAGCATAATTGGTAGGCATAAAATAGAGGGGGAGAGGTTAAGAATGGTACAGGAAACAGAATTCAAAGAACTTATATGGGTACAACCCATAGATATGAACTAAGGGGAGGAGAATGCTGGAGGGTTGGGGGTGCAGGGAAGATGGGGGATAAATGGAAAAACATGGGAAAACTGTAATTGCATAACCAATAAGATATACTTCAAAAAATGATTTTATTTTTGAGGGGGGCCCCCAAATCCCAGAATTTATTTATAAAAAATTACGTATTCTTACATATTTAAACTTCAGTCACCTTCAAAGTACTCTCCATTTGATGCAATACACCCAATGAGATGTTTTTTCCACTGCTTAAAACAGTTTTTGAACTCACCAAGTTTGATGTCTTTTAGTGCTTCTGTTGTTTTTTGTTTCACCTCTTCCACTTTGGCAAAACGTTTCCCTTTGAGGACTTTTTTCATCCAGGGAAACAGAAAAGTCACTCGGGGTGAGATCAAATGAATGAGGAGGGTGGAGCATGGGAGTCCTGTTGTTTCTGATCAAAAACTGCCTAATACTCTGCATAGTGTGGGCAGGTGCGCTCATAAATCACCCATCTCAAAAATGGGCAAATGCGTTGAAGGCGTCAAGCAAAATTCACTGAGGCTGAAAGCAGCCTCTCACAAGGATGCCAACTGGTGCACTGCCACAGATGGGTGCCTAGAACACTCACCTAGCAGGAGAAGTCTGTATTACAAGGGGCCCGCCCTCCAGATGGCATTTTTGGGTTCCCCCCTCATATTTATTTTTAGAGAGAGGGAAAGAGAGAGAGAAAGAGAGGGCTCTGCCAATATCTTTGGTTGCTCCTCACGTGCCCCATCTGGGAGACCAAACCTGCAGCCCAGTCACGTGCCCAACCAGGAATCGAACCAGTGCCCTTTCTCTTTGTGGGATGATACCCAACCCACTGAGCCGCACCAGTCAGGTCTTTCCAAAAGTTCTATACACTAAAGATACACGCTTTTATCTATTTCCTTGTACTCCTGACAACATTTTTTTCTCTAATCAGTCATCGTTAATGTGAACTGCAAAGTAATAAGGCAGTAGTTATATAACCTGTACTGTCTAATATGATGGCCATTAGCCACATATAACCATGTACATTTAAATGGAGGTCTAAGGAGACTAAACGGTACTAGAAAAAATACAATAAAGATTATATAAAAAACAAATTAATTAAAATTAAAAATTTACTTTCTCAATGTAATTGAAGAACAATAAAGCAATTTTAAAAGAATTTACTGTCTTAGTTGCACTATCTAGATTTCAAGTGTTCAATAGCTAGTGGCTTCTGTATCAGTGCAGATACAGAATATTCCCATTTTTGGAGAAAGTTCTATTGGCAACTTCTGACACATTACATTTATATATCAGTAACTGGAAATAGTACTTAAGGATCAAGCTACATGTTACTGAATTTCTAACATTCCCAGGTAGTCCTTTTTATATTTTCTCTATATTTTGGAGAAAAGAGTATAACTATACTACTATTTGTAAAAGGTGATGAATGGGTTTGGAGCCAATGATTAATTAGTTTTTTAAAAGTACTGTACTTGTTTCAAGTAAATAGAAACATGTTTAATGAAAGAGGCTTATTAATATTCACTCAGATATGTGAAAAGATAGATGTGTGGTTTCTAACCACGGTTACATATTTTTACTGGCACTGCCCTTAGTTTTATTAAGGAGATGCTTTTTCATAGGATTGTTTTCTTGTTTTTTATTGCATACTCTCTCACACCTGCCATCAGCAGTCCCTTTTTCTTTTCCTTTCTTTTCCAGACGAGCCTCCCAGCAGAGCCATCCCCTTTAACCTTGCAATAGGAAAACTGAAAAACATGACTGCAGCCATGGACGTAGGGTAATGAAAGTAGCTGTCTTTTTCCTGCCAGCTGATATGTCATTCCTTCTAAACCCATCCCCAGATAGCATTGGAATTGTCAGATAAAAGCGTATTATATATAGCTCACTTCCTACTCTTGCCTTTTTATGTACTTGTATTGCTATGAGTTATATGAGTCACAAAGCAAGGGAATCCAAGATTCATATATGTGCATAGGTCCCACTGATTAAATTATTAAGGCATTCTGTGGGCCTGAGGTGAAAGGCAAGGTCATTTTATGGTCCTTATGGTCTCTTGTGAATTTCTAAGGCTTCCTGGAGTACCATCTTTACATGCTTATGGTATTTCCTTATAAACAGAATAGAACATGTAAGAATGCAGGTAGATAGCTCTCTTTGGACACAAATTCCCCTTCTGTCTTTTGGACCAATCCTTTTCTGACAACTCACAGTAATCAAGAGAAATACTGCTTTCTCTGGACAAGTTTTTCTTAATGTTTTTGAATGGTTCGCAGTCCGTGATATTTTCCTGCAGCTATTTTGGGTCAGAGACATTTTGATAGAGCCCTCAAAATAAACCATTAAACTTTCAGCTTTTTTTTTTTTTAAGTAATGCAACTGACATATATTCTATTAGCAAGTGGTATGTACAACTCCCTTGTCTAACTTCCTCCCTTAATCCACTGCAGGCTGAGGGTAGACAGGGTTCAGAAAGAGTGTATCTCAGTGAGAGGATGAAGGATGGGTGAGTCTTGGGAATAAGATGTTGGTTGCACACCTTAGTTGGTAATGAAATTTTGAAATAACAGTTTTGAGGTGGCCATGTCCAAATGGCAGAGTCAATATGTTTTCTTTTACAACTGATGGTTGGCAGTTTTATAGCTGACGGTGGGCAGATTGAATGGAGCCCCTCTCCAGTTACTACTCTCAAACTGAAAGACAGGATTTGCTGGCAAGAGAGAGGTTTCTCAGACATTACCTAATAGTCTTGGCTAGAACAACTTCCCAAAATGGGGCAAAATAATCCATCTGGACTCTGATGTTGTTAAGACTATTTTTTTTGAGTAGCTATGCTTTTATCAGGGAGACATCCATGATGAAACCCAGATGAAATGGCATGTGTTTCCCACTGTACCTTAGAATGAGTCCGAACAGGTGTTAACCTGGCTGGTAGCCTAAACACTTGGACACGCAGGTGCTTTTGGTTTATTTTTTCTTTATACAACTAAACTGCCTCTCCCAGGGACCTAGAGCTGCTCCTTAATGTCGGAGCCGCTCTAGGTCCAAGAGGCCCAGGAACTTCTGGAGAATGTTATTTGGACTAACAGCAAGCCCTTGCCAACTAAAAGAATGGAGAGTTTTTATAAACCAGAACGTGTGTCCTGAATGCTCATCCTGAAACACAGGATATTTGACTCTCAACGGTCCACCGTGTCCTTGCAACGCTTTGTGGAATTTTAATGGACGCTGCTTTTAGTTAGAGTCTTATATGCTGCTGCGTCATCAATTTGCTGTTCCAAATCCTTTCAGGGAGGTGTTGCTTAGATGTTTGTCTGGGATCCGAGTTTGACCTCTTCTGGACAGAGGTGTATTTGGTTTGAATTTCATTACTGTTCATCTCAGCTAAGTTTCAAGTCTGTGAGCAGTCTACGAAGTGGTGGGAGGAAGAGAAGGAAGAAACCTGTCACATCAGAGATTCGGCTGCTTTGATGTGTTACTTGGCAGCCACGGATCCAGTGAGGAGCTGAAGTCATCATTAGCCTAACCTATCACATGTGGCGTTCCGCTTAAAATAAACTCGTTTTCTTGTCTCTACATTTCCATTTTCTGCTCTATTCAGTTTCTATGGTATTTTATTGTATTCGCTTTTTGCATTACAAAAAGTCCTTTAATGGGGAAAAATTAAAAGGCTGTGGCTGTTGCCAACAAAAGGAAAGAGGATAAAGTACAAGGGCTCACACTTATTAAGTGCCTGCCATGTGGAAGGTGTTTTCCTAACTACTTTAGAAGTATTTTAGCATTCTTTCATTATAAAAGCCTTAGGAGGTTAGTAGTATTATTGCCATTTCACACACAAGAAAACGGAAATGAAGACAAGGTAAGTGATATGCGCAGGGTCATGGAGTGAGTGGTAGACTGTGGTTTTGGACTTAACTGGTTCTACTAACTTTACTCCCTAGAACCATTAATATCTACTTGCAAACAACACATTCAAAGAACAGAGACTTCGGTTTATCACTAGTACATAGTGAGGACTTACCTTTTCTAACTGTATTATTGTTTTGAGCACAAGACACATATTCCTATTATTCCAAAGAGGTGTTTTTAACCTTACATACAGTTAATTAGATTTATTGCATTCATATTATGCAAAGTCCTCTCCTGTGAATGTAATTCAGAAACATGATGTGGGGGCGACAGAAGCATCAAACAAGAATTCAATACAATGCTTAAGCTGTGTTTAAAATACTTCTTTCACATAAGTGTCAAATTTACACTTATATGCATATGCAAGATGACCGAATCCCAGGCAATCTCCTCTTTGTCCAAACGTGAACACATAAACTTTTAAGAATGTAGATAAAGTGGTTGAGATTTTTTTTCTTGCTTTCATATTTTAGGAAGCAATTTAAAACTCTTCAATGTAGAAAATCCAAAATCTATAAACTAAATTTTTCACTTGAAACTTTGAAGTATTTTTGTCATTTCTAGAACCACGTCATGTTTCTTTCCATTTTCCCAGAAGAAATAGTTTTTATTTCAGTTTACATCATTTTAGATATAATACTGGAAATTTTATCCTGAGCCACACTTACTCATTTGCATAATACTTAAGTGTGCATTTTTTACCTTTCTGATACTCACTTTAACGTATTGCATATAAAGCAATATTTCAAAGCCTTGTTTACACTGATGACCAAAATCTGCCGTTGACATATACCATAAGAATACCACTAAAAGGTGTTAAATTTCTTTATTTAAAAAAATTCCTTCAAGTGACTTCTATAAACATCTTTAACTAACATTGATTTAGATCATTTTAGAATGTTAATATGCCTTTTAACAATTCTTTGTTGCTGAAATAAAGTAATCACGACATGTGAGAAAGCATAGCTACAATTAGAAAGACTATAAAGGACTCACCACAAAACCCCTTCCATTTTGACTTTCATACTACTCAAGTGTTAACAGGACGTGATGACCTGCCAATCCATTCTGGATGAAACCTAAACTTGCCTCATGCAAAACCATAGAGTGGGATGGGTGAGGATTCCCTGAATCCAAAGATCTGCTTCTATACCTTTCCTGTCTATACTTGGGAAAATATTCGAGAGAAAAAAAGAAGGAAATTGGAGGGATGAAGAGAGAGAGAGATACAGCTTGTACACATATTCTCTGGTTCCAAGATACCCAGGGTTCTGCCACCTCCCTTCCTTCTTTCCCATGTTCCTTCCAGGACACGATGGTTGAGACTCGCCATTCCTTTTGTATGCTTCCTGTTTCCTCTGTAGCTGCTCTGATGGTTTGATCCTTTTTTTTCCAAGGCAGGCCTGCATCGATGTCAATATAAAAAATATTTTATGTTAAAGTATGACATAACATTTACAATGTACAAATCCTAAGTCAAGAACTCAATGAATTTTTTTTAGTATATATATTACCTTGAAGGCTCAGTTGAAGATGGAGATTTCCAACATTTCTTCCTAGTCAATACTGCCAGGTAACTGCTGTCCCGGTATCTATCACTACAGGTTAGTTTTGCCTGCTTGCAAACGCTGTCATATTTGTTTGTAAATTTGGCTGTAAATACTATACTATACTATACTATATTATATTATACAGTCGGTTGTGTCTGGGCTCCTTCACTCTTGCTATTTGTGACATTTATCCTTGTTGTTGCCTGTAGTTGAAGTTAGTTCTCATTTTTGTATACCATGCATTGCATGATTATATCACAATATATCCTTTCTGCTTTTGATGGGACTTCAGGTTATTACCAGTTTCTGGATGTTATGAAAAAAAGTACCTAACATTCTTGTACATGTCTTTTGTTGGATATAAGCACTCATTTTTTTGAATATATATCCAGGAATGGAATTGCTGGGTGTTATAAGTATACCTACATTTAGTTTTAGTTACTTCTGTCAAGTATTTTTGCAAATTGGTTGTGCAATTTTATATTCCATCATCAGTTTTTGAGAGTTCCAGTTTCTCCACATTCTTGACAACATTTGGCTTTGTCAGTTTTTAAATTTAATTTCTTTTAGTCTGTGAAGTGGTATCTTATTCTAGTTTTAATATGCATCTCTCTGATGAATAGCACATCTGTTTGGAATTTGGGATGAGAAGTTGGGTACACAATGCAGCATGTACTACATTTAAGGTCCCCCGAAGGATCCTGTTTATGATTCCTTAGAGGTGAACTTTTTGGTGTGGCCAATTCTCGGAGGGAATATACTAAACTAGATACAACTGGTAGAAAATTCTTCTAAACTCTAAAGCTCCTATGTTAAAGAAACTTGATAAAAGTATTCCCAATATTGACCACAATCCTAAAAATTTATATGAAGTGAGCAATAATGAATTGTGGAACTGAAAGAACTTTCCTAAATTATCAATGAAATACTGAACAACACTGCTTAAAGATACACTAAATTCCCTCTACTCTGGATAGAAATTAGAAAATAATTTTTTTAGAAGTTTTATAAGACTTTATTTGAGCCAAACTGATAACGTATGCTTGGGAGCAAGATTTCAAACGCTCCCCAGAATTTTTTTTTTATTACTTTATCATTGTTCAATTACAGTTGTCTGCATTTTCTTCCCTCCCCTCCTCCCCACCCCATCCAAATGCACCTCCCTCCCTTGCTTCCACCCTCCCCCTTGGTTTTGTCTATGTGTCCTTTATAGTAGTTCCCGAAAACCCTTCTCCCCACAGTCCCCTCCCCTCTACCCCCTCCCCGCTATTGTTAGATTGTTCTTAATTTGCATGTCTCTGGTTATTTTTTGTTTGCTTTTTTCTTTTGTTGATTATGTTCCAGTTAAAGGTGAGATCGTATGGTATTTGTCCCTCACCACCTAACTTATTTTGCTTAGCATAATGCTCTCCAGTTCTATTCATGCTGTTGCAAAGGGTAGGATCCCCTCCTTTCTTTCTGCTGCATAGAATTCCATTGTGTAAATGTACCATATGTTTTTGAGCCATTCAGTTACCGATGGGCACTTAGCTTGCTTCCAGCTCTTGGCTATTGTAAATCATGCTGCTATGAACATTGGGGTGCACAAGTTCTTTTGGATTGGTGTTTCAGGGCTCTTAGGATATAATCCCAGCAGTGGAATTGCTGGGTCAAAAGGCAGTTCCATTTTTAGTTTTCTGAGGAAATTCCATTCTGTTTTCCACAGTGAATGCACCAGTCTGCATTCCCACCAACAGTGCACTAGGGTTCCCTTTTGTCCACATCCTTTCCAACACTTGTTTGTTGATTTGTTTATGATGGCCATTCTGACCAGTGTGAAATGGTATCTCTTTGTGGTTTTAATTTGCATCTCTTTGATGGCTAATGATGCTGAGCATCTTTTTATATGTCTCTGGGCCCTCTGTATGTCCTCCTTGGAGAAGTGTCTGTTCAAGTCTTTTGCCCACTTCTTAATTGGGTTTTTTGTCTTCCTGGAGTGGAGTCGTATGAGTTCTTTATATATTCTGGAGATCAGACCCTTGTCTGAGGTATCATTGGCAAATATGTTTTCCCATACGGTTGGTTCTCTTTTTATTTTAATACTAGTTTCTTTAGCCCCACAGAAGCTCTTTATTTTGATAAGGTCCCATTTGTTTATTCTTTCCTTTATGTCCCTTGCTTTAGGGGACATATCAGTGAAGATGTTGCTGCATGGAATGTCTGAGATTTTCCTGCTGATGTTTTCCTCTAGGACTTTTATGATGTCACAACTTATATTTAAGTCTTTTATCCACCTTGAATTTATTTTTGTGTATGGTGTAAGTAGGTGATTGAGTTTCATTTTTTTTTTTGCATGTAGCTGTCCAGATCTCCGAGCACTGTTTGTTGAAGAGACTGTTTTTACTCCGTTTCTTCCCCTTTGTCAAATATTAATTGTCCATAGAGACTTGGGTTTAATTCTGGGCTCTCTGTTCTGTTCCATTGGTCTGTGTGTCTGTTTTTATGCCAGTACCAGGCTGTTTTGATTACAATGGCCTTGTAATACAGTTTGATATCAGGTATGGTGATCCCTCCTACTTTGTTCTTTTTTTCTCAAAATTGCTGTAGCTATTTGGGCTCATTTATGTGACACGGGGTAGATCGGGCCTGCCGACACCCGTGGTTGCCATGACTCGGTGCGTGTGCCGTGACACGCGGGGAAAGTAATACCAGGGCTACGTGGCTGATTCCTCCCATTCCCAGGAAAAAGCCCCTTGGCTTGTTCAGCCAGGGTTTTTATCAGGGGCATTAGCAATTTACATAGGATTGATTATTCATGGGATTAAGCAGAACAGGTAGGATTACTCATAGCAAGGCATTGGGATGTTGATTCAGGTCTGGTGG
>PVJI01020462.1:0-28976 GCA_004026765.1 Micronycteris hirsuta | reverse complement strand
GGATTAGGAACTGTGATTGGTATTTTTATTCAACAGCTAATTTTTCACAATGCTATAGTTTGTTGTGAAAGTATAGGATGAGAGGCTAAAGAGATAGTAAAGATTCACTTCCGGTTAAATCTGAGTTCACTGCTCTTAATAAAAAGCTGGATGTTTGCGGGGCGCCCAGAGGAACTCTGAATGAGCTTCTCAGTGTGCCGAGAGGTAACTTTTCAGACAGAAGTTTAGAAGCGGGGTTCCATCAACATTTTCATCTCTCCTTTTGTAGTTTCTAAAATAACATTCAGTCTGCCCTGGCTGGCAGTTGTCTGAGCGTGGGCTGTAAACCAAAGGGTCGCCGGTTCGATTCCCAGCCAGGGCACATGCCTGGGTTGCAGGCCAAGTCCCCGGTGGGGGCCACGTGAGAGGCAACCACACATGGATGTTTCTCTCCCTCTCTTTCTCCCTCCCTTCCCTTCTGTCTAAAAAAATAAATAAAATCTTTAAAAAAGTAAAATAACATTCAATCTAAGCTGCCTAATAACCTCAAGAAAATATCTCCGAGTTTGTTCCACGCACTCTGGGTGACCTTTGCCGGGCCCTCCAGACTTCAGGAATGAGGTCCAGTCACTTAGCTGTGACACAGGGCACCACTGGCTCTTTAATTTCCACAGTGACGCAGAGAGTGGACGAATGTGTTAACAAAGGCGCCAATGGCTGCTTTCTTGAACCTGCGGTTGGAATAATTAACAGCACCGGCCTTTTCCGGAAGCCCTCAAAGCAACATGGAGAGGCTGGCTTTTTATATCTGAGTTCTGGAGAGGCGGGCAAATGTGCACCGTTTCCACTGTAGTCTTCTTCAGTCGGCATTCCTGCGGGGGGAACGGTGTGCCTGATTATTGAGCACTGACTGAGCACCTGCGCCCAGTAGGGCTGGCCCCTCACGGGGCCCAGCAAGGTGAAGAGACGCCTGTCTGGGATGGAGGCTGAGGGAGGGCGTGCCCCCGGGACGCCATCCTTTCAGTGGGCATCTTCGCGAACGAAAAGGGACGCGAGGCGGGAGGGCCCGCACCCTGGTGCCGTCGTCTGTGTGGCTGGCAGCGCGCTCGGAAGCTCCCCGTAAAGGCACGGACACCTGAGCGCAGAGAACCCTGGACACGTGGGTCGCCGCCTGTGGGGCGAGGCCTGTCCCAGGAGCACCCCGCGCTACAGGCGCACGCAGTTCTCCCGGCATCGCTCCGGTGGCGACCACCCAGCTCGTTCTCCTTCGTGATGCGACTGAATTATTGACAAGGAATACTTCCCAGATGTGCAAGAAATGCGTTACATGCCACGTGTAGAAAACAATGATGTTGATGGGGGGAGAAAACCCCGCCGACACCTCTCTGAGATGAAACAATAAGAAAGTGCCTGCAGGACCCGTTTTAATGAGAAGTGCGGCGTGGCCCCTCGCGCGCGCCCCCATGCAGGCCGCGCACGCGCCGGGAAATTAATTACCACTTGGCAGCCAGGCAAATGCATGCGGCTTAGGGTGGCGTGGTAGAAAATAAATATTCTTTTAATCAGCGGTGCTGGCTTCTTTCCTCAAAGGCGGCATCGAACTTGACTTGCGTGAGTCACATGTATTTAGGATTTCAGAGCAAGGGGCTGGCCTGGCTTTCCTGATGGGGTTTGTTTGCGCAAGGCTTCCCTGAGTGCAGTGCCAGGGGCAGCGGTCCTGCCGATGCTCAGAGAACAGGGTTATTTGTCGTCACCTACAGCGTGTTACTGCGGCCGCCTCGCCCTGTGCTGGAGGACACCTGCCTGGCAGGGTGGTTCTGTGTGGTCCTGGGCCTGTCTGCAGGTCAGAGCTGCGGGCTCCCCCACCCCCTACCTAGGGAAGCTGCCCCCAGCTCCTGCCTGGCAGCTGAGGGGGCAGTTCCCCTGAGGAAGCCAGAGCAGCGAGTGGTAAGAGAGACTAGGGTTTCAACAGTGCAGCAAATTAACCCACGAACTCGAGGAGCACGGGGGGTAACCTGGGTGCAGTTTCCAGTTACAAAGAGGAGGGAAGTGCACCGTGTCACAGGGTAAAGGGGTCAGTCCTGGCATCTCTGCGGCCAGGCCCGGTTCTGGCGGTGTGACTTCGCCCGTGACCCACTCCTGAGATGGATGCAAATTAAACGGAGTGATTGTCTGTGATAGCGAAGGCACCTGAGTGTCGCTTCTGTCCCCAGGTCCCCCCGAGGGGGCTGGCAGCGTCTCAAGAATTTCATTTTGCCTGAACTTTTAACCAGAAGCAGCCCGACCAACCCTTCTCCAAACGTATTCGACACTTTGATTACATTTTAAGTTCCTTCAGGCTGGACATGCGACCTTCACTTTGTATGTAACCTCGGAATCATTTAGAGCCTCCACAGCCGACAGACACAAGACCACGTCTAATTCCCGAGTGCATCCTGGAAAGGGGGTCCTTCATAGCTTCCCGAATATTTCTGTCCCCCCCAGAATGAGTCTGGTAGAGGAAACTCCATTGCAAATCCCAGGGATGGTTCTCAGAATAACAACTCCCCTCTTTCCTTTTTCCAGGTTTGATTGGCATTATCCACCATTTTTTCAAAGAGGAAATTGTGAGTTTGTATGTTAATCAGGGAGCCTATATGCTAATGTCTTTTTTAGAATGATTTTCTATCGTTTTTCTCTTTCAGTAAAACTCCTCGCGGTAATCTATAAAATCTGTTGTTGTTACCTGTGGAACACTCACATAAACACCAGGTATACATGCTAATTAAAAAATACCATCCGATGATAATAGAGGTGATAGGGATAATGATAAAATACTCTTTCTTTCAGATGACTGACGTACACTGAAATGATATATTCATTTGATGCAATGAATATTCAGTGGGATTTAATAAATATTCATTGGCCACCTGTGCTAGGCTCTAGGGAATATTAAGATGAGAAAGATTGCATGCTGGTTACTTACAGGGGTAACAGGGGTAGGTGGCATTGTTGTTCTCAAATACGCACCCCCCTCCTGTCAGAGGGTTACACCCTCCCCAGCCAGGAGGTCTGCACCTTGCAGGGTGTCCTGGGCCTGGGGACTTCAGCCAGGAGTGTGGCCGTACACCTGATAAAGGAGCCATGTGAGCAGGTTCAGGAAACACTGTGGACTCCCCTCAGCTCCTCTGCTCTTTGCTTTTTGCTGTGAGCCTGGCGTCTCTCGACCAAGAGCTGCCCTTTGCTCAAAGCATAACCCTGACCCCGAGCTGCGTTCCACGGCTGCCGACATGCAACGTGTCTGTCGTCTCCGAGGCTTTGGAAGCCGCCTCCTCGCCGCCGGGAAGCCGGCGAACGCGCTCTGCACGGAGCTGATCTGTCCAGTGCTTTAGTTCTAGGGCACCGAACGTTCTGGGAGTCCGCTGCGAAATCGATGACCAAGAAAGGGGCCAAGTTCTAGTTCAAGAACCCTCCTGCCAAGTCAAGTTGTGGGACAGTTGAGAGGGTCTGTCTGGGCCAGCTTGCATTTGGGGCTATTCTGGCCAAGTTTAAGTACGGATGCATGCTAGTGAATTAGCTGTGCAGCTCTGTGCACGGAATTTAGGTCCCTCAAAGGAAGAGCCGTGCCGTGACTTACTCCTCCCAGATGTGCCCACCAGGTCTGAGTCCGCTGTTCGTTCAGGGTCCGAACTTCCACGTTTTGCCTATCCAGCGGAATGAAAATGAAGACTTTTTTTTATCCCTCCACGAGGGGCTGTTGCCTCTTAGTAAATGTTCAGTGTCAAAGGGCGTCTGTAACTCTTTCTGCCCCGGGCGCTGGGTTTCCCACCGAAGCCAGGGTAAGGGAAGGCGTGGGTGATGTAGCGCGTGTTTGCCCATGTCTGCGGGAGGGAGGGAAGGAGGGAGGGTAGCAGCTACGGGCCGACCCCGCCACACCGCGCTGCCATTCTGAGATCCCGCCTGTGTGCCTCTGCCCAGCAGCTGCCAAGTGAAAGTCCTGTGACACCGCGAAGAAACAGCTAAAACAGCAGGATCGCAGAACATGCCTTTGTGAACTGTTTCTGGGATGTATTTTCCTACGGATGCTCTGCCAGCTGCCTTAGCTCAGACTCGGTGCCAGGACACACGGTGGGGTAGCCGCAGCAGCGCTCTCCCGACTGGGTGCCCCCCCGCCCCGCACACGGCCCCTCCCATCACCCCTCCCCTGAGAATGCCACCCGCAGGCCGGGGGCCGGCTCTCCAGCTCTCTACTCCACCCCAGTGTCACCGGAGACACACACCGAGCGGCCAGGGCCACCGACCCCCGCGCCTGCGAGGGACCTTCTGTGTGTGACCTGTCACGAGAGCGTCGCCTGGGCTTGACGCTTCACTCTTTACCTTGCATCCAGAGCTCTGTCACCTTCCGAAGGCTGTCCTTCCTGCCTTCCCCCCACAGTGTCTGCGGAGCAAGAAGCGCCTGCCGGCGTTGGTGCTGGGATTGCAGGGAGAAGCTGGACCCGAACAGGCCCCGCCTCCTGGGTTCGCGGGTGGCGAGAGGAGCTGGCCTCTCCTCATTCCCTTGCCCTCTGAACGGCCCCACCAAAGAGCCCACCCAGTCCTCACAGCGCCATAGCGAGGTCCGGTCACCATCCCTGACCCATTGATGAAAACGCGGACCTCCAGAGAAGCACAGGACAGGTCCCGCGTGAGACAGACAGTCGAGGGCAGAGGGGAGCTTCTCGCTGGTGCCGCCAAAGCCTTGGTGTTAAGTCCTGCACTGCAGCCGGAGAGTTTGATGCACAGTCGTCGTTGTCATTAAGTCTGTCAAAAGCAGAGCCGTGTCCCCGCGTTGGCCAGAGTATGTGCTTTGATGTTTTGATCATAAGGAAAAGGGTGTCAAGACACAGAGACCAAAGCGTGTCATCCCTGCTCCTCCAAGCTGGGTGCCTGCCCCGCTCCACCTCCTGTCTGACACGGAGCCCAGCCAGGTCCGAGGCCGCCCTCGCTCGGGCTGGCGCCCTGGCCAAGCGGGGTTCCTCTCCCACACACGAAGTCCCAGGGCCGCTGCTGGGGTCACGGGGTGACGGGCGGGGACACGCGGACATCTCTCTCGGTCTGCAGTCAAGCCCCTGGGAAGACAAGTGGGCCGCTTCCCACCGAGGAGGGGGCAGCGCGGTCTCCGTCCTGGGCGGGTCGGTGGGCCCACGGGGACCTGTCACAACAGCTGGAGAACTTACCGTGTGGAATACAAGGGAGGGTTTGTCCCCATTATCTGTGGGTGTTTCCCCCAAAGGAGCGAGCAGGATTTTGAAACAATCAAGTCAGGGCTTCCGAGGGCACCGCTCCCGCCGCGCTGCGGACAGGTAGCTCGTCTCGTTGGAAGGCACCCGAAAACGCTGGCCTCTGGCTGAGGAACTCTCGCTTGTACCACCTGCTTGTCCATCTCCTCTGCTTCCCCGAACGGCAGCATCTGAGGTTCTCAGGCCGTCTGGGGGCTGAGAACTGCGTTTTTCAAGTTTCTCAAAGCCGGGGCCAGGGCCACGCAACCCGGAGACACCGGGGGTTGTTGGGAAAGATGCAGATCCCACGTCCGCCCACTGCCCAAAGGAAGGAGGAGCGCCAGGCCCCTGGTGGGGCCCTGCGACACCCGGCCTTCCGTGCCCAACCCCGCCGCCCGTCTGTGACGGCACGCCCAGCAACGGCGTGTCCATTACACGGGACTCCGTCGGGAGGGAACCAGTACTTCTTTCGGGGAGGAGACAGAAATACAGCCTTTGAGAAGGCGGGGCTTCCTCTGTTCGCCCTCCATTGTGCACTTTTCAAACGCAATGTCTCTCCTTGAAAGGAACTTCACTTAACAGCCTGAAAACCACCATTTAAACAATTTGAAACATCTGGTTTGCGGCCTGTGCCCCCCACCGGCCCATGGGAGGGGACCTAGCGGAGCGTCCAGCAGAGCGAGTGCACCGCAGGCCCCTGACCGTCCTTGCTGGCCGGTCCCTTGCTGTCCTGCCCTGTCTAGCCTCCTTTCCTCGGCATGCGGTTTCTTCCCTTAGGGCTCCCCTCCCGCGTTTTAGTGAGCAAACACTTAGGTGTGGAGGCTGCAAGTCTGCTCAGACCCTTTATCAACGCAGAGGGTCAGCAGGAGAGGTGGAGGGAGGCAGGCCCCCTTCTCGGCCCCCCTGCCCCGGTGTACCCTGGGAAGGTGGGGTTTGCTAGACAAATGGCGTGATCAGAACTCACATCTCTGGGCAGGCCCAGCGGGAAAGCCTTTCAAATGTGCCGCGGGTCACTCGCCTGAGTCACAGGTAGAGCCATCGACACCACCGCCTCCTTTCCAGGCAGCAGCTTCTGTGGGCCGGGCATTACTTTACTGAACTGCGTTAAGTGTTTTCCTGTTGGAAACGAGGAGCTTATTAAATACTCTAAGACTGAGGCCACTGAGCCAGGCGCTGTCGGGCGCACGCGGGTTTCCCAGCAGGCGCCGCCTTCCCCTGCCGCGCGCAGGTTTCCTGTCGCATATGCTGAGCTCCAGGTGAGCCAGTGGGTCCATATGTGACACCTTTTAATTACTCCTCGTTGCAAGTACAGCTTGTCTTGTGAGTTATTTGATCATTTGCTCTCCGTCATGGAGACAAGACACTGAGGCTTCGCTGGGAACGGGGCAGAGCCCTGCACTTGACCTCATGACCTCAGGGCGGCCAGTGACCTTCTGGCCCAGGTCCTGGACAGGCCCTCGTCCCCACTGGCTTTGCCGTTGCAAGAGTTCCCCTGGGGGAGAGGGCTTGTCATGGCCCCGTTGGGACAGGAAACAGTGAGCAGCCTTTCCTGCGCACCTCTTTCTGGGCTTTGCGGCCAGTGGTGGCCCGGCGGGGTTCTGGGGGCAGGAGGGAGAGCTTTGGAGCTCCCGCTGGCTCAAAAGAGAAACGTGGCGGGGGAGGGGAGATGGCAGGAGGGGGCTGAGAGGGAAACGTCTGCAGCTGGAGAGAGACTTTCGCACACCTGCCCACGGCGGCTGAGTTACTGACTGCGAGACTGAAATCATGGTCTCTATTCCGGGCGGCGTTGCCAGCCCACCCATGTCACTCTGACCGAGTCGGAACAAGGTGTTTTTGGCGACCCTACCCAGTGCCTCCCACCGCTGGCCTCCACACCCAATGCCTGGTTCCCGCTCGGTCCTGGCCTCCGTCCACCCCGGGTGCCTGCGCGTCTGCAGCCGGGGGTCGCCCCGTGCTGCCCGTCAGTCTCCTGTCCTCCCGGGCCCCAAAAGATTTCCTCTCTGGCCTCAGAACTCCGGGCCCTTCCTCCTGCCCTCCTGGCTCCCACGTGGACAGTTCAGTCGAAGTGAAGTTTTCCATGGTCCGTACAGTTTATACAGAGACAGGGGCTTAGCCTCTCCCCCGACCCCTGCACTCCCCACAGCACGCAGTTCTCCACGAAGGGCAGCCCCCTCCCAAGTGGAGCCAGTGCAGGTGGGGGAGGCAGGGAGAGACGCAAGCCCCTGCCCCCTCTCAGTGGGCACAGAGGCAAGAAGGCAGCGTCAGTAGTAAGGGGCAGGAGGCACGGTGAGTGCTGTGCGTGGGTGACCAGGGCAGGGTCCTAGGGTCAGGGGTCGCAGAGCAGGGCGTCTGTGAAGAGCGGGTCCCAGTGGTCCTGGAGTCTTTCGGACAGAAACAGGATGAGGGCCAGGAGGCCGGGAAGCCCAAGTTTCCGACAGTCCTTCCCGAGGGACCCTGGTGAGGGAGGGGCTGAGGGGCCCAGCCCAGGGCCCAGCAGAACAGGTGAGGAAGGAGGGACCTGGAGGACAGGTGGAGGCTCTGAGAGAAGCAGGGCTGATGGGGGAAGGAAGGGGCCAGCTGGTTGCAAGGTGAAGGTGAAGGGCAGGGGCAGTGCCTGCTGGGCGCAGACCTTCACCCAAGCATCCCAACCCTAGACCCAGAAGGACAAACACCCCCCTGCCCCCCCCCCACATCCCTTTTTCTCATCACCGGCACATGTGGCACCGGACAGTGGCTTTACCCAATGTCCAGGAAGCCAGCCCCAGTTGCCGCTGTGGCCAGGTCACCCTGGTCATTTAAGCTCCCTGGACGTCCTTCCCTTCTAGGCAGGGTGGGCCCTGGTGCGAGCTCTCTCTCCCTGGTGCCTCGGGAAAAGCCACATTCTTACATCTGCACTTTGTGGACTGCAGAACATTGGTGACTGGCAGTGACTTAGACCTCATTCAGTAAGTTAAGTCCTAATGTCTCTGAAAACCGTTAAAACGAATTTATAGAACCGTCCAGATAGAATTACCCAACTTCAAAACTGCTCTCAAGTCCAGGCATGTGTTTGTCACCCCACGGGGCTTACAATCTTTATACCCACTTTCCACTGACGAAGAAGGTGGCATCCTAGCACCTTTGCTGTTTGCAAAATGTTAGTGAATTGGCGCGTGGCCTGGCCTTGGCTTCGGAGACTGGCCCAGGCGCCCATCACACCCAGAGGCGCCTCACACCTTCTTCGTTCAATGGGCGCAGGCGGGAAGCTCACTTCGGTTTGCATTGTAAAGCCTTTGCTAGGCCTTGCCCCTGCAGAGGGTCAGAGCGTCTCCTTCCGCGTCGTCTCCGGGAGGCGGCGGCAGAGGGCGCCCCTGCAGTCCGTGGGCAGGTGAGCTCACCTCTCCCCGAGGGCTGCGCGTTTGTGTCGCTGAGCTCCGCCCTCTCTGAATCAGGGCGAGAAGTCAAGGACACATCACATCACCGGCTAAGAATCAGGAACGACAGCAACAAAAGACTTGTAGTTTCAACTGGGAAAAAAATAGGCGTTTGCAGTAAAATTAAATGTTGGGTGCAGCTTGGCCCCTAGTGGACAATAATGCTCATTTTCACGTCTGATTGGTAGGCTTTGCTTAACCAAAAGACTGAACTACCTCTCAGCTTGGGAAATGCAGCTCCCTCACGCCAGAATTGGGATGAGTTTGTGGTGAGCGGACAGAAAGCCCGGGAACATTCGCACACTCGGTACCAGGAGTGCAAATAAGTGGGGGTGCCAGTTCAGATGGCCGATTCTCTTCCGTTCTTAATCAGTTCCGAAAAACACTAGCATGCGCTCAGGATAAAGGTTTGCCGTCCTTTTGTTGCCTGAAAGTAAGGAATAATTTACTTTTTGTAAAATAAGCAAGAGCATGTGAAAAACCAACAACGAACAAACCAAAGTTCAGGTGTGTCCAGGGTCGGGTCAGCCGGGCAGGCCGAGGAGGCAGGGCGCCGTCTGGCTGGTGCGCGGCAGCTCTGCGCGAGCCCCGCGTGACGCCTGTCACCTCTCAATTTCTCGCTGTTGCAGATCTTCGGTTTTCACGGGCGTCTTCAAATCCCTCGAGCTCGGGCGCTTGCATTTTCTTCCCGGTCATTCAGCAGGAAACAGTGTGGTCGTGTAACTGGCACCGCGCAGCCATCAGCTTCCTGCTGTTTTCAGTTTAGTCCGTTATTGCGTTATGCCTCATATACACTTGGAATAACATACACGTGACGTCCCATTGGCTCTTGTCGGGACACCCTGTGCACACACACACGCATTCAGCCCTAAAGGTCTCCAAGGGTCCTCAACGAGCAGATTCATTTTTAGCAGGCGCCTGCGATGATCTGTTGCCAGAACAGTGAGCACAGTCCTCCGAGCATCGGGTGGTGCCACCTCTCGGTCACTGGTGTTGGCTGTCTCCAGCGTAATGACCGTCCGTGCTCACACCGCAGCTGCCGCCTCAAGGGCGGTCACGTGGGGACTCTGCTCGCACCGAGTGTTCACGGCGCGCAGCAGAGCGCCCCCACGCGGCGCCGCGTGCCCCCGAAACGTGGCACAGCGAGCGCTCTCCACGGACTCTCTGCGCACAGGCGATTACTTCCCATTTGTCACAAAGTATCCAGGCAAAGCTGGGCTTGGCCCCGGGAAGGGACTTCCTGCCAGTTTTCACTTTTCCTACGGGAAGCAGGTCCAGGTTCTGCGCCCTGACCTACCGCGCAGAGCGTGGGGTTTGCCGTGTGCTGCACGGTAGCGCCACGGCAAGCGTCCAGGGATCGGTCACTGTGCAGGCAAGGTGGCTGGCTGGCTGCATTTCGGTTTGTGCCTGAAGGGAGTAGGGGCGAGTGGTTGCTTTAAGGAGCAGGTTGGGAGGAAAGTGAGGGAAGAATTTGACTATTTGAATTCCTTCTTTAGCAGAGGGTAACAGGGTCACGGCCTTGGCGTGGCGCCCCCCCACCCCACCCCAGGGAAGGAGGGCATACGGAGCTGCAGCTTCCAATTCTGCTCCTTCGCCCTTTACCCAAACTCAGAGGGAAAACGCCTCTGATCCGAACAAATGGGCCGCATTGTGATCTTCGTGTGGTCCTGCGATTACAGAAAAAGTACGCAGACCCCTGGGCTTGGGCAGGAGATGACTGGCTTGCCTCAGCATCTCTCCTCTGTCTTCGCTCTCTGCTGTTCTGCTGAGCCCGGGTCCCGCTGGATTCCCCATGGCCATGGGCCTGGTGACTAACCCACTGAGCCAAGCAAAGGCCACCTGCTTACTCGCATTGACATTTTAATAATATCCCGCTTGGACCTTTGTTAGTTTTGCTTCGTGGGCTACATCTTTGTTTCAGCATCGCAGCTGAAATAACTTAGTACAATGAACACCACCAGATCTCACTAATTAAAGCGCACAGAGAGACTGTTACATATTTCTGCCATGTATACTTTCCCGGGGAAATGGACCCACTGAAATGTGTCAGTGGGCCATCAAATTGCCCTCTTAATTACAGTTCACAGTGAATTTTACTTGCAGTAAAAGAAAAAAGACTTCACTTTAAGCAAAGCAATACCCTCTTTTATTTCCATCTTACTTTGCAATTCCTGTATGAGGCGATTTTCTTGGTAAATACCGTAATAGATTATTCTAAGTACTCAGGAGAGTGGAATGGCTTCAAATGGTATTGCTGGTGGCAGAAACCGTGGTACATGCTGACCTCTTTCATTTTATAAATATGTAATTTCTTCCGATGCAGACTTTTTATGACCTTGCATTTACACACATAAATCACACTTAGTGTGACAGGCTCCCAACAGGCTGCGTGTGTGGCCCTCGGGGCTCGACTGTCTCTACATATGTCCCAGTCGAAAGCTTATTAATTACCATCCAATAATTCCTAGACTCCCTCCCATGCATCCCGAGACATGGGGGAATGTTCTAGAAAGAAGAATGAAGACTTAAACGTGCAATTCGAAGATCCCCTGAAATACTGAGTCAAGTCTTCACGGAGCAAGAACTACGCAAAAACCCTGTAACACGAGCGAGACTCCGTAGGAAGCACAGATGGTAGGCGAGCGGTGAAGCCCGTGCAGGATGCTGAGCTGCTGGCAGAGAGCTAAGCCCAACCCAGACTGTGAAGCCATGGAGGAGTCCCCGTGCGAAAGATTTAAATAGCAGACCAGGCGTGTGTGACACACGCGTGTTCCCCTTCCCAGGCAATCTCAGCATTGCGGGGATTTATCAGTGAACTCTGTTCACATCAAATAATAATTACAGCTTCAATGATAGAGCACTCTTTAGAATATAATACCCTTTTACACAGAGTATCTCATTGAATCTTCTTGATCACGCTGTGAGGTCAGTACCCCTCCACTTCCAACCGCAGACGGGAGGAAAGAGACTGGAGGGCAAGCGAGTATGTGATGTCACACGTCGAGGGCGCAGTCGGGCGGCGTCTCCGTCTGAGCTGCGCCCCTCAGCCCCTTGCACTGAGTCTCATCCTCACAGCAGGCTGGGCCGCTTTGCCCTCTGCACTGTCTCAGAGCGGGTTCATTCATTTCAACTGTCTTCACGGCGTACTTCAACCGCAGTGGCGTTAATGACCAGCCAGGGGTCTACGTCATCAGTCACTTAGAGATTAAATAAATAAGTTGACAGTGCCAAGTTCATGAGGCCTGCCACACACTCGTAACCCACAGAGGAAAAATGAGGTAGGAAGTTCAGTATTAATCGGACATCGTGACCCCTGAAGAGAAGGCTTACCTGTGTGCTGGAGAGGTGACGCAGTGGCAGAAGTCCAAGTTCAGACCGTGAATCTTCCACGGACTAGCTGCCTTCGAGCAAATCAATTAACTTCTGTGGGCCTGGCCTCCTTATCTGTAGACCAGGGTTTTAGAAAAAGGGTTAAATGTGCAGAGGTGGACAGGCACGTGACAGGCACTCGGTAAGGTACCATTACTAGAGGTGGAATTCCGCCAGAGCACCTACGCGCCACCTCTACTTCAACTGGGAGCATCCGGGGGACATAATTTTAAGAATTAAATCATAAATAAAGATAAACCCTTTGGTATCATTGGCTAAATATTTACAACATTAATCAGGCTGTTTTCTAGGTAGTCTGGACAAACATTCATGATTCATACCTAAAACTGTACTTACAGGACAGGATAATCACTAAACTTTAAAGGTCTGAAAGAAAATGTGGTCAGGGACAGAGAATTCTAATATTCCACAGCACGTGAGAACAGAAAGATGTGATGACGTTTGTCTCCAAAAGTGGGGACGCCACTTCTGTTTGACTTCATCAGCAGTAGTAAATCAATGATAACTGAAATTTCAAAAACCACCAAGCCTCCCTCAGTAAGTACCCAAGTTCTAAAAGGTGCCAATTCCTGACATGGAAAAGCCCAGAGAACACACTGCCTCAGTGTGTTCTCTTGTACAAATCTGAGAATGAAGGCTGCGTCCTGCTTTTCGGACGTGTCGTGAGAGAATCTTCACTTGTCTCTGGAATCATGCTTCAGTTTGGGGGTAGAGTCAACCATTTTCCTGGGGTCACCGTGCTGGGTCGGATCAGCTGGTGGGTGGTCCTGATTTAGGGGAGTTGCCTGCCTTCTCCCGGGAGCCTGTGGGTCAGGAGTTAGGGGCGGCCTGGATGGACAGGGTGCATTGGGATTCAGAGGCGTTGAAGGAAGATCTGTCTATCCCAAGTTTAACTAAAAGGAATGTAACAAACTTCCTGTATCTTCTAAAGGAAACTGCATTCCTTCATGTCATAGATATTTTCAATAAATAACAAAACAGAAGGAGTTTCCCTTAACCTTCACAGAGCGGGAAATTGCATTAACAGAAACTTCATTCTCCAGGGTACTCCTGTTAACCGAGATTTCGAGACTTTAATTTGCCTAAGTATTTATCCATCTGCCGTCCAAGGACTAGACAATTGTGTTACAAATAAATGGAAGTGACAGAAAGCTAGCCGAGAAAATTCTCTCCTCACTCCCGTTAATTGTAGTAAATTAATTTGATGTCACAATAAAATCTATTTTGGTGATCTCATAGGATAATAAAAGTATTACTTAGCTAGAATAGTGTAACCCATTCAATCCTCCGTTAAATACATAGTTATTGATGATTGGAGACTTACTATTAGCTAGACTCTTACAAGTACTGGGGACATGACGAAGACCAGAGAGTCGATGCTGCACCTGGCGTGGCCCTGGCACCCAATTCCGGATGGTAAGTCTGGCCACGACATGTGAGAAGACTTTCTAGGGGTCAGACAGGGCTGGCACAACACGGCGACCCAGGGACGGGGGACGATGAATGAATAACCAAAACAAGTAACAGCTGATTGTAAAGTTGGGCAGTTCGGAAGAAATACCATTTCTTTTATATTTGTGAGATGCTTTGCACATAGCAGGTGCCAAATAATTGTTCCCTTCTCGTCTCGTTCCCCAGGAAAAGAAGCCATCCCTTACACTTTTTTTTGATTAATCACAGTAGCTAGTACAGTGCTGGGCCAGCACAACACATTTGTCGGTGATTGAATCGTGCTCATCTTGCGCAACAGTAACCAGAAGTTGGGCGACGGGCCAGGTCTGTCGCAGGAACGCAGGCAGGTGCGCGCTCTGGCCGCGCCCCGTGCGGGTAACCGCGGCGCTCCAGAGCGTCTGCGATCTGCTCCCGCGTTGCCTCCGGAATTCCTACTGCCGTGTAAGCTGAGTTCACGAACAGTTTACTTCTGCCACCTTTGCGGCTGCTGCGGCCCTTTTAAGTGTTTACATGGGTATCTCTGCCGTAAGTCTACAGTAAAAGTATTGAGAATCGCACTAGAGAAATACGAAGATCGCTTTGGAATGCAGAGAGCTCCCGGATTGCTGAGTGTCTATGTGTGTTCTTACGTCTGATTGATATATTTTCACAAAAAGCAAAATCTGTCCCAATGTTTTAGGCAAGATATAAATTGACTCAAGATTACTTGTAGACATGAAATCTCTGTGAAAATGATCAATCAGTATTAACCTCATAAAATTGGCACCACTAATGAAAAGTCAGGTTCCCTTTGAACAAAGGACGAGGTGAGAACAGTAATAATGCAAAATATATTTGATGATGGTAGTGCATCAGAAAGTGACCTAATCCAAGTTCAACAGAAATATTAATAGCAATGGGGTCATTAAAATGGCTCAGCTAGAAATATGCACGTTAATTCGGAAGGACATGGAAGCAAGGCAGATTTTAATACCATCAAAATCAACTTCTATTTATATATTCGGTCAATACATTTAGTGTGTTGCCTTAAGCCTTAAATTTATGACTTAACTTGAAATAAAACATCAGGGTTTCTCTTTAATTTCAGTTGACCTTTTTTATTTTACAAATGTGGAATAGGTTTGTTTGCTCTCATTTAATTTTAGAATAAAATTCTGCGATTCGGTGTGAAACGCAGGTTTTATATTTCAGCCTAGATTAATCATTGGTAATGTATTTCTTGTTCGTAATTCAGAATCAGGACAAGAACATCTGTTTTGTTCATGGGTGTGTTCAAAGGCCTGAACGCCAATGCCGCCGCCCCGTTTGATCCCAGCAAGTCAACGGTGTGCTTCCTGAGACATTGCCTTGACCTTGATCTCTTAGGTCCATCGATGGCTGTGGCTACTCAGCTTTGCCTTCACACCCAAGACAGAGAAATCAGCCTCTCTTCTCTGCAAAGAGAAAGGGAAAGTGGGTTATGAATGAGCCTATAAAATGGTGGTTCATTCAGCAAAGTTCCAAAATTTAAGAACTCGGGGAGTAAAAATTAAGCCCCTTTTCATAGCTGGTAGTGGGTTCAAGGAACATGATTATCCCAGAGTTGTACAGAACAGAAATTCAGGGAGCCCCAAAAGGGCTTGAATCAGTTAAAGAAGGAGCCATTTGTTCGCTACAGGAAATGTGTCTTCTGCTCAGTTTTCTGGCATTTGAAGATGATACTAAAGGGCAAGCAGGTTTGTTACTAGAAGGAACTGTTGACCTCGCACTGAATGAACGATTGCTTTAATGAAGCGCTTCTGCTGTTTTTAGGACCAGCTCGCTGTTGCAGTGGTATGCTTTTTAGGGCTTTTTCATATTTTCTTCAGCCTGTTCCAAAAAATAAAAGAGATTAGCTTTACATTTTCACAGCTCCACCATAATAAAAATAATAACATGTTTATTGACTATATATTGCAAGCTAAATGCTTGATATCGATTTTATCACTTAACCCTCAAAGCAAACCTGTGGGATCGATAATACTAGTATGTGAATTTTGCCGATGGGGAAACTGAGGCACAAGGAGCCTGCCAAAGTCCCCCTGGCAGAGCATGGCATTCCGGGGTGTAAACTCTGCTGGTCGGAGGACAGAGCCTTGTATTTGCCACTTTGTGACGCTGTCACCAGGGGCTCCTGGCCCTCCTTCCTGACTGGGTGCCTGCCTCGGAGGGTCCACCCAGGGGCTGGTGTCCATCTGCTGTCCAGGCCTTCCTTCGGGCCCGGCCAACCCCCAAAGAGGTTAGTCAAGTTTAAAAACCCGCCCCTCACGCCAGGCCCACAGCAGACTGAACGTGAAGGAGGCCGAGGCAGACTGGAAGTGACCGTGATGAGGAAAGGTGAGGTGTGCGTGCAGGGAATGGATTAGCAATGTGTGTGTGAATACGGCGTTGCACCAGTGGAGCAAATTCAATATCGATTCAATTTCTGGCCATGTGCGGAGGGAACACACGGGCCAGGGGCAGCTGCGCCAAGGGTAATGAACAGCTTTATTGTTATTGTCCGCTGTGCTACTGCGTACGGGCTTCCGCTGCTATCTATTAACACGCAGAGGTTCAAGTTCATGTGAAATGCCGATCACAACATTTCGGGAGGCTAAGGGCCACCTGCGGAGGGGCGTGTAGGTGGAAGTCAGGTTGTGAAAAAATCCCGGTGGCTCTCCCGTATTGCAATGTGCTGAAGCTGCTTTAGAAATTAAAAATAAAGCCTTCTGGAACCACCAGGCTGGCTCCCGTGGGGGAGTCAGGTGCTCCTCAGCTGTAGGTGAGCCACTTTCGGGGTCGGCGAGGGGAAGTCCCGCACAGACGGATGGGAAGTCCCGGCTGCTGTTCGAGGAGGACACTCTGCCGCTGGGAGCGGTGCAGACACGCTGGCCATCTAAGCAAACGGCGCACAACTCCCCTAAAGGACGTGGCATTGAAACCAACACCGGCCAGGCTTTGAGTCCTGACACCCCATGTTCAGGACGTGTCCCTGGGCCGGGTGGGCAGCGTCCTGAGCCCGGCTCCCTTGCTGTACAGCGAGGACCACCGCTGCCGTGGAGGGTGGCAAACAACCCAGGGTCTGGAAGGGGGGAGGTGGCGCATCTGGTACCCAGCGTGCCCTCCCTGAACGGCGGTGAATCCCGTGCCATGGAAGGCATGCTCCGTGCCAGGCCTGCGGAGCAGCCCCGTGCAGGGCGGGTGAGGGAGTTGAGTAGCGTCCCTCGTGGCAGGTGCGCCGGTGCTGTGGTGCTGAGGGAGGCGGGTCAGGCGTGACCTGGCCGTTCAGGAGACCCACGATGAAAAGGCCCGCGTTCATTGGCTCTTAAACCATAGCGAGGAGGCGGCCCTTTGCCCGAGGCGTTTATAGAGCGAGTCGTGGTTGCGGAAGCCTCGTCTTCCAGGCGAGGGGCTGGCTCGGAGTAACTCAGACTGGGATGTGAGCAGCATGGAGGAAACAGCAGCACTTACACGCTCTACGGTTACACGCAGAAGACCGTCTGTCCCTTACAGGCACCCACACACGCAGCCACAACAGTCTCTTTCTCTCACATGTGTTTCTCCAAACACACGATGCCTCTTTCCTTTGTTCACATGTCCTGCTTTTGGCAGAGACAGGGGCGCAGAGAGACAGTTCTCTGCAGAAAGAGAAAGTCGCCGGAGCCGGGCAGCAGTCAGTGCCTTTGGACCTGGGCAGCAGTCAGTGATCTTCACCCCACGGGTTGGGTCCTGGGGACAAGCGTCTTTCAGGGGAGCAGCTGCTCCTCTCAGGCTGTGTGTTCCCACGAGGAACCTGGAGCCGATGCTGCGAGAGCTTCGTATATCTCAAGAAAAGCAGAGATCAGGCCTTTTGCATGCAGCCCACACAAATCTTTCTCGGGCGCTGCGTGGCCGGGTGAATGGGACCCCGGGGCGCATGCGTCGCTCCTCTCTGCTGGCCTCTCTGAGGGGCTTACTGGCTTGTGCAGCCGGCACCGAGTTTCCCCAACACCTAGGCAGGAAGCCGAGGGACCCCGAGCTCGCAGGCGGTGGCACAGACTGGATTTGGGGCGGTGACTAGGAACTAGGCACAGCCCCAAGGGTGCGGCAGGGGGTCAGGGAGACCAAGCAGGGTGCAGGCGCAGACCTGGGGTCCTGGTGGAGGCGAGCAGAGCAGCCAGAGACAGATGCTGCTGGCGGGTCAGCGGAGGGGAACTCTCCTGAGCACCTGGGTGAGGCGTGCATGCTCCGCAGTAGCCGGGACCCTTCGGGAGACAGGCAGGGCTTGTCTGAGGTCCTGCCTGAGCAAGCAAGGGCAAGGGCAGGGAACGTACACTGTTTCTACTCACAGGACCTGCTGTGGGCTTGCACTCTGCTGGGGCTCTGTACCACCTTACACTGCATTCCTAAGTCAGAGCACGGAGTGCCAGAGTTTTCCCATCGCCCATCGGGCACCCTGGTCACCTGGGAAAGGACCCAACACCGTTGGGCACCGTCCGGCGGTTCAGTGTCCTTAGGTCCTCTGACCAGACAGTCTTGCCTCCAAAGAACACTCTGGCCTGTGATGTTCCTTATTACTTAGGAAACACATAAACGAGTCTGTTTTACTTAAGGTCGCAGACAGATGCATGTGTGTGCTTTCATGCAAGTGTGCAACACCCACACGGTGGAGGGATGAAGAAAACGGAGAACCAAGGAGGAGGAAACGTGAGCGCGTAGAACTGCTGGCCAGGAGACTGGTTGCTTGAAGCACCAGGTCCCGTTTCTCTCACCGACAGCCTTTCTTTCAAAAGGGGCTTTGCAGGACCGCAAACGGACAGGATTTGGGGCAGGAAGTGAAACCACTGTTTCCTTCCCCACTTTTAAAACTATGCCTGAAATTAAGTGTCGTGTTAAAAGACTCACATCAGAAGAGTGCTGGCTTTGAAAGAGAAACACTGCACGAACACCGTATTAATTTTTTTGGAGGGGAGGGTTGCTGGAAACCTTCTGGAATGGAGTTTAGATCAAGAGCACAGCCAGAAAAGGAACAGCAAGGAACAGCAATGCACGGCTAGGTAATCGTATTGTAAACATCGCCCCATATCCGTGGGGTCCCTGGCAGACAGGGGCAGTCCCGTGGTTTCCGGGGCAACCGGCTGATGTCAGTGCTGACACCTTCCAGATGTCAGAGGCTGTGGCGGCCCCACCCCATGCTGCTGCAGGCGAGTTGGCATGGAAACGGCTGTGTGTCGGCTCCATGGCGAGTGGTTCCAGGCAGAACGTGCTTTAGCCCGGACGACTGGCTCGGGAACCTGCCCCTAACAAAAGTCATTCTGAGAGCTGTTTTGCGTTTGTTGGTGTCCCGTGACCACTGTTCCGGCCTGGGGGGCAGGGATCAGAGCGTTCTGTGTTACACAGTGTAGTGGGTGCTGGATGCAGTTTGGAGCCCACACTGAATGAAACCTTTGCGTGTAGAAATGGACTTTTGGGATAAGGAACCCGGACACTAAAGCTCGCTCCCTGGAAATTACTTGTTTGTCTTCAGGGGCAAACCCTTGAAAATGAACCAACCGTGGCCTGCTGGGCTGCCCTCCACGCCCAGAGCTGCAGCCCTGCCGGGTGGCTTTCCTGCCCCTGCCTCGTCAGCCAGCCCTGCTCCCCCCTGGGCTGGCCGCCTTGGTGCCCCAAAGGCGGGGAGTGCAGCCGGGTCTTTCCGCGGCCCGCCCCACACCCTCCAGCAGTCTCCTGCTCTGTCTTGGCCAGGACAGGCCACATGTTCCAGAAGTGCAGCCGCAGCCGGTGGCTTCCCCACGGGCCTGTGTCCTCGGGACAAGGCTGAGCAGGCCTCAGAGGCTGCCCACGAGGGACACGGAGCTGAGTGCGGGAAGGAGCTCTTCTGTGTTTGTCCGGGCAGCGAGACTCCAGAAAGGGTGGTCACCACGGTGCAACCCGGAGAGCATGTGCGTTGTGACGGACTCTGGGGAGACCAGAGGCCAGAGTCCCAGGGCAGGGGCCTGTGAAACCCCCAGCGGTGGCCAGGGCTTGGTGCGTCATTAAGTGAAGGAGCATCAAGGAGGAGGGCATCAAGAAACATGTATGAAGGACCCATGGACAAAGCCACTGGTGGTTAGCACACTGGTCAGGCCTCACCTCTGACCCTCACACTCAGTCCTGTCTGCCAGACGGCAGCGAGGCCCTGTGATGAACGCGTGTGAGACTGGAGATAACACACAGAGCGCTCCACCCAGAGCTGGGCACACAGTAGGTGCCTTGCAAAATCAGCCACCATCCTCACTACTGTCACCCCTGCCAGGAAGTGCAGGGCAGCTCCCAGCAGCTCAGAGACCCCTTCTCTAGGGAAGTTCCCCATTCCACGCAGTGGCTGCATGACGGCCTTCAAATGACCTTTCGTTCATTTGGGAGCTGTGCAGGTCACGATGGAGCGGGGGCGCCGGTCCCGCACTGCGCACAGCGGATCTCCCGTGACTGCTGTCGGCACCAGGGACTCCGCAGGAGACGGCGGCGGAGGGACACAGCGCTGAGTGATGGCAGTCCCCGCCGTGAGGCAAAGCAGAAAATGACTTAGTAGCCGTGCCTGTCGCGTTAATAACAACAATAGCCACGGAGTAACAAAACAGTCTCCGTGTCTGAAATATCGGGGAGGAGGGACTCACCCGGAGAGGCACGATCGGCGGAACGCTCCGCATTTGGGTGATCTGCCGGCGCTGAGCAGTTCGCGCAGCTTTGCAGGATGAACTTGAAGGCCCGCGACGCCCGGCTCCGGCGCTGCAGCATCTTTTACGCCCGTGTTTCCGCAGTTGGCCACGCTCTCGTTGGGGAAGGAAGAAATCAGAACAGGCCCCATTGCTTGACTGATATTTAAAGGTCATTTTCCCCGTAACGAATGCACCTATCTGGATGAAGAATCGTCCGTTAGGTCACGCTCAAGCGCGTTTACGCCCTCGGTTTTGATTACCTGGAGGTTTTAACGGGGTGTCGTCTCCCCTCTTTGCCGTTTCTCGGCCACCCAGTCATCCTCCAGAGAGAAGGGAGTGGAGAAAATGCCAGGTGGACTTTCCTTCCGTCGGTGTTTTACCTTATTAAAGAAATGACCTCACAGATTGCATCGAGACGTGCTCTGTGCTCTGTGCCGACCCCCGAGGGTTCGTCTGTCCCGTCGTGCTGATTGGGTGCCCCGTGCAGACAGGGGCGATGGCTCCGGCCCACAGGCCAGAGTGTCCAAGACGCACCCGCTTCTGTGCCCAGAACAGGCGCAGGAGCCTCCGAATTCGCTGCAGTCCTCCCAGGGGCGCAGTGCTGCTGGCTGCCTGGGGGCTCGGAGGGTGTCGGCCCAGCGCCGCGGGCGCAGGATGCACACCACGTGGGGGCCGGTCGCCAAGCTGCCGCTTCTGCCCGCAGCGAGTTCGGACCCCACAGCGCCCTCCAGCGACCGCTCGCAGCGGGCGCGGGGAGCGGCACAGCGCGGGAGAGACGTCACCGTCTGGCTGAGTCTTAAAGCGCCTTTGGAAATGAGCATGCCTCTATCGTACACTCACACGCTCTCTCTTACACACTCACGGGCGTGCGTTCCCCGCAGTGTGGACTCGGCTCCCAGGGCGGGCAGACGCGGTGTGACAGGGACGCCCCGCTCCAGCAGGTCTTGGAGGAAACCGAGTAACGACGTTAAGTTGTTTTGACAGGGAGCGCTGCCCGTTCTGTTTATTCCAGTTTCGCTTAGCACTGTGGCCTCCTAGAGTAGCAATCTTCACAGCACCGACTTGCACCCATAAAGGCCCCCAAAAACCAAGAACAGAAACCGAAAAGCAAACCACAAGCTGCAAAGGGCTTTCCCTCGTCTCCTGAGTGGCGCATTAGTGAAATTCAATATGCCTCTCAACCACAAAGAGATAAAAAGTCACCTTTAAACTGCCGACTTGTATCCTGTAGAAAGCTGGAGGGTCCCCTCTCCCCTGGCTCCTTGAGAAACACCTCCTACTCCGCTCTGAAGTTAAAAGAGAGAGAGAACATTACATGGAGTTTCTCACATAGAAGGAGGAGGACAAGACCGGAGACACCTGAGACACCTCCCTGGGGCCACCGGCTGCCCCCACAGGGTCCCTGCACCACAGGCCCGGAATGTTAGGGCTCTGAGGGGCAGAGGTTCAAAACCACAGCTGAGGACAGTCCTACGCTGGGATGACATGCTAGCAATTCTCCTCCCATAGGAGAGAGAACAACCAGGAAGGCGGATCTCGGGGACATCCAAGACTAACTGATTGTGACCATCAGCGCAGCATCCCCCCACCCCCCCACCCCCGGCCCAGCACACGCACGGAGGAGTCAGGGAACGTGCTGTCGATGCAACACTGCGTCTGTCCTCAGGGAAGTCCTGAGTGACGAGGGTCAAGGACACTTCCTCCACGGAGTTCCTGCCGCCTCCCAGCTGCACCCGCTGGAGTGGGGCAGCCCTCGAGGCAGCTCACCGACCTGAGACCTGAGAGGGCAGGGACCTTGGCCAACCTTGGCTGACCTTGTCACCTGCAGCCCTGTCCCCAGCACAGCCTTTGCTGAATGAACAAATGAGCTTCCTGACTTCTGGTCTCTGGCTTACCCATCCCCCACCCCCACCCCCGTCCTTTCCCCCCCAATCACGACTCGCCCTCATTCTCTGCTGTCCTTCCGGCGAGCCTCACTGGCAACTGTGCAATAGAACACTTCCTTTTGTTTGCTGGTTCCCATTGGCTGTTGGAATGGGCTGAAATTCTGGGAGTGGGCTTTGACAGCATCAGTTGGAAATAAGGTTCCCTCATTTTTATTTTTATGTCTCGTAAAAATAATTCATTCAATCAGGGTGGCCTCCTGCTGAGGTCTTACAGCTGCAGCAGGAATGTTCAGAAGGGCTCCTGAAAGGAAGTCCAGAATCAAAACTCTGTAAAGGAAGTGGTATTTCCCTCCGGCCTGCAAGGCACGCTGCTGTGGGTGACACAGTGAGGTCGCAGCCGAGGTCCCTGTCCCCCAGGAGGTTATCATTTCTTTAGTTAGGTAGAACAGATGCATACATGATGACTAGAGTGTATGGCGGTTCCCAACGAGCGATACAGAAAGTGTGCTGGAGGGCTTCAAACACGAGGACGCCATTCACATGGTGCCCGGGGCCTCGTGTTCACACTCGTCGTCACATGGACCCCAGGGAACTTCGGCCCCAGTGCCCACGACGCTGAGTGAAGAGACTCACTCACTTGTCTCTCCACTTGGCGTAGGCACCTCGGGAAGAAAATCGCCTTTTTTTCCTGCGGCTGACTCCCTGGCACTGGCGCAGTGCCTGGCACACACTAGATGCCTCTGACATGTTCTCTCAGTGAAAGAATAAGTGGACGAGACGCCCTGGCGCCCTCACAGCCCCTCGGTGGGGATTCCTAAATTGCAAACGACATGGGATTGCACGGACGTGGCGAATCAGGAATGATTTGCATCTGCAGATACGCAGAGGGTAGAGAGGGGTGTGGAGGTAAGCGGTGAGAGCGTCTGCTCCGGAAGTTGGTGATTACGAGTGTTTTCAGCGACACCCAGCGTCTGTGCTGCTGGAGGGTGGCTTTCGATGCATCCTGGCTTTTAAGTTACAGCATCTCGTAGAAACTGCCTGCATCTTAAATCAGCCTTTGCGAAACTCTCTGGCTCGCAGGACACGGGGGCGGGTGGGAATTACCCTCGCACGTCCACGTGCATCCTGAGGGGGTATCTGGCTGTGTCAGGACGCGCCCTTGCACTGGGCAAATCCGCACACTGCTCTCAGCCTCGCCGATCCCGACCGCCCTCCGAGGAGCTCTGACCAATCGGGCGGCGCGTTCAAACTGTCGTCATCGACGTCGGCGCAAGAGGCCAATGATCGACAGGTGCACCAGTGCGTGCGAATACGCGTGATTAGTGTATGGGTACATCATACGTGCATTGGAGCATTGCTGGTGTTTCAATAACCAGGTTGTTTGTGCCTCGAGGTCAGTACATTTCTCATTTATTTAATTCAACAAATACTTCCTGGGCATCGACCGTGGGACCACAGGCACAGGGCTGAGTGACGAATGAGTCTGCGTGGCTGGTCACTGTGGCGCTTTCGGCCTGGGGGAGGGTCTCATACACGGGCTCTGGCGACAGGGGCTCGCTCTGCGGTGCGCTGTGCCGCCGGGAGACTGAGCTACCTTAGCCCGTGGAAGGAGCGTCTTGTCTGCGATTGGATTTGGGGAAGCTGGCAAGAGAAAGGCGGCATGTATAAACCGAGGCAGGAAGGATGAGCGGGAGTTGGCCAGGCCACTGTGTCCCTCCCAAACCCAAGCACGCAGCATGGTGTTATACACAGGCCGGATGCCAAATGGTTTTTATTTTATTTCAGTTTTTTTATTTTATTTTATTTTTTTTTTAAGATTTTATTTATTTATTTTTAGAGAGAGGGGAAGGGAGGGAGAATGAGAGGGAGAAATAGCAATGTATGGTTGCTCCTCACATGGCCCTCACTGGGGACCTGGCCTGCAACCCAGGCATGTGCCCCGACTGGGAATCAAACAGGGACCCTTTGGTTCCCAGCCTGCGCTCAATCCACTGAGCTACACCAGCCAGGGCTATTTTATTTTATTTTTGAGAGCTTGCCATAGATCCAGATTTGCCTTAGGCCGCAGAAGAGATGAGAGGTCGTGTTAGACTTCGTTTCAGTGACCGAGGATTCTCCACATCGGCTGGGGAGGAACCAGAGCGAGCCTTGTTCTCTGGCTCGCACACGAGAGGATGGAACTAACCGCGGGGTAGAGTAGGCGTCTGTGCTGTGGGACGCCAGGGAGGCGAGGGATGGAAATGAGGGCGGAGTGAAGAGTGGACTCAGGAGACCACGCAGAGGAGGCCACGCCATGGGAGAGGTGCAATCGGTGGATGGGACTCGGCGTGGCATGGAGTGGGCTCTGGTCAGGAGTGGCCGTGAGGATGTGCGAGGCTCAGCCAAGCGATAGGACGAGTCGTGCGGCAGTTTTGCCTGAACTTTTTAAACCACGGTTCCTGGTTTCAGCCTCCGAAGTCGGAGAAGAGCAAAGACTTGTTAATAAATGGCCAAGAAGGCAAGTCAGCCCTTCCCGGCTCAAAGCC
The DNA here is from genome assembly GCA_004026765.1 of Micronycteris hirsuta. NCBI lineage: Eukaryota > Metazoa > Chordata > Mammalia > Chiroptera > Phyllostomidae > Micronycteris > Micronycteris hirsuta. The sequence goes on along the minus strand of PVJI01020462.1, from coordinate 4,420 downwards.
TTATCTCAGGAGCTCCTTCTTCCTGATGGGCATTTTGACTGATGGACTTTTGGTGCCACGGTGCAGTAGGCCTCTGCTCCCACAGCAAGCTGCCGCTGGCGGCCTGCTAATAGGAAAAAGAGAAAAAACAGGGCCGGCTACCTCCCCATGAGCAGGGAGGGAGACGGATGCTCCACCGTGCCGGAGTTAACCGAGCCTTCTCTCCAAGCTCCCGCAGGCTCCGCTTCTACCGCCTTTCGAATCCTGCCCGTCTTCTCTCGCCGGGGGTCCACGTCCAAACTCATACACACCCCACCGGTCACCCTGTCTCGCTCTCACTGCTGCTAAGGAAGAGGAATAAATTTGTGAAGGGGACGAGGATGAGGCCAGAGGAAGGAACCCAAAGATGCTGGTTAATAAGTATCAAGAATCTGGAATCAGTGGGAGGGGACAGGACTCACAATAAATCCCTGGTTGTAACAGACTGAGAGGCTTCAGGCTGCATTGGGTTTCGCTGGCCAGCTGTCGAAGGAGCACCGGGCCGGCCACGTGCCCTTCCCTTCCTGCGCCTGCCGGCCACTCGCACAGGCCCCCGCCCTGCCTGGCTTCGCGGTCCAGTTTCACCAGCACTTCCCTGGGGAGGCCTCCCACACTGCCATTGGGTCCTTTTCATTATTTTCCTCCAAAACTCTCTGTTCATCTCCTCTGTCATCGTGTTGACTAAATGTGCCCTCAACATCCCATGCCTCTGACTTCAGCCTCTGACTCCTCCGGACTCTGCAGAGACGGGGAGCGCGTCTCTCGTCCACCCCAAGCCCACCCTGCAACGACCCCCCGCAATCAGAAGACTTCTCTGCACCTGTCGGAAAGTCCAGGTGCGGAAAGTCCAGGTGAGCACTGAGCCCACCTCCGAACCCTGAGCTCAGGGCTCCAGAAGCTAAAGGGTGACGTGCCGGGGTTGCTGCCATCCCCGCCGGGATCCTGAGATCCACTCCCTTTTCCTGGATTCTCATAGTTTCGATGTTTTTAAAAGTCCCTGTTCTTTTCTCAATGAAGACGATGACAAACATGACAGATTGGAAAAATCTTCTGAATTAAACAATCAGATTAGAAAATCCCCAAATTACCACAAATCAACACACGGAAGAGGATTTCACTACCAGTTAATGAGTCCCTGCTTTCGTGGTGTCTCCCGTGGGGACCGTGGGCGTGCTGCTGCCGGGGCTCCTGCCGCAGACGCAGTCCGGGCCTCGGCACCGTGGCCTTGGCCGCCGAGCCCCCGCCACCCACCACCCACCGCACAGCCCCCTCGGCTTCCTGAGCCGCGGCCCCCGCCAGCGCACCGCGAGCTTCCCAGCTCACCGACGCGAACGTCAATCACTCTTCATTCTCAGTGTTCGGACTTGCCCGTCAGTTCCTAACGGCACTTCCCGCAGCCTCGAAAATTATTTCTGAGTAAACACGGGGCCGAGAACAGCTGAGATGATCGACAGCTCCCGGCTCCTCCAGCGCTCATGTGTCACCACCCATGTGCATGCAGATGTCTCCTCGTTACCAGCGTCGGGGGTCACTTCGTGGAGCTGCCAGCGGCAGGGCTCACCTGTGGGGCAGCTTGGCCGGGGTCTGTGCCCGGAGCAGGCAGCGCCGGGAGCTCTGAACCGCAGCCGAGGTCGCAGCAGAGTCGTCACTTGCAGATCAGGTAGCTCACAGAATTGTCAGGTGGGGACAGTTTGTTTTCACGCTTCTTCTCCCTCCAGATCCCGGCAACCCAAGCAAGGCTCCCACTGAGACACACACAACCCTTCTGGGGGAAAAACAAACAAACCAGCTGGTGTCCTTTCCCATCAAGGATCCATCACACCGCCGCACTGCCCCTCCCTGGTCTGGAACTTCCAGCTCCTTGAGCAGAGGTGGGGGTGGGGAGGAAGGCAGGGGCTGGGAGAAGGGGTTAAGGGGTCAAGGAAATAAGCTAATTCCTGGGAACGGGTAAGATCTGATCCCAGTTGCTCCTTCCAGGCGTCTGAAGACTGAATCGGTGGGAGTGCCTTTCCTGAGGGCCCTCAGGAGTTTCGTGGCTGGTTGCGGGGGGCCATTTCCAGGACATGGTGGACTGGGCGGCTCCTTTCGTGGGTCGTTGCAGGTGTCTTTCCCACCTGTGCAGGTGGACTGCCGTGTGTGCATGGTTTGTGAAGATAGCAGACAGCCACCCATTGCTTTCAACCGGTCCGGCCGTGGATGTCATCAGCGTCTGCCCCGGCCTGAGGGGTCTGCTCAGCATCACCCGGGCGGCGGGGGCAGCAGGCCTACGGGCACAGAAGAGCAACCGTAGAGCTGGACAGTGCGTCACCAACAGCCACACCGTGGCTCCGGCTCTGGGGAACTGTGTCCCTCCCCAGCTGCCCCCGACCCCGGGGCAGCAGCCTGGGCCCAGCCACCACATCCATGGTCTGGTTTCCAGGGCAGGGAGAGCGTGCGGCTACCAGGAGCACCCACGACTGCCCCACTAGGTTTCTCCCTCCAGAGACGGGGGGCTCTGTCCGGGTTACCGCTGTTTTGCAGAAGAGCAGCACAGCGCTGGGCCTCGACAAAGTCCGGGGCGGCACAGGCTGAAGGGACCACCAGACTTTTCTGCCCCGTCCGACTTCCCTGCCTCCTCTCCCGCAGCCTCCGGCCACAGCTTCATAGCCCACGGACGCTGACCGAAGTCCAGGCACGTTCACTCCTTGCACACGGCACAGTGGTTCTCGGAGGTCCCTGTCTGGGACAGGAGCCAGGGTAATGACAGAATGGAACAGCGAGGAGCAGAGGACACGGGGCTCGTGGAAAGTGCCAGGGCCTCCCCCACAGTGCCCTGCTCCAAGCGACAGCGGGGCCCAGGGGTCGGCGTGCAGCGGGGTTTGCGCGTTTCATTTCGGCATCTAAGTAGGGCCGTTCTGCCGCTCCACGGCGAGAAGGCAGTTTGTTCGTTCATTTTGAACTACCGAGATCTTTCTAAACGCCAGGCACTGCCCCTGGCATTGATGGTGTGAAATGAACAAGATGTTGTCCCTGTGGTGCTCAGCGGACAGGGGACCCACAGCCACGGCACGTTAGTGGACAGTGGCGGGGAAGCAGGCATCATAAAGCACTGATCCGTCACGCTGTTTATTTTTCACCGCACACACCATCCAAGCTCCCTCCTCGGTCAGCCCGTCCGTCTGGGTGGTGTGGCTCTGGAATTTTCCTCTCCTTTTATGGTGAAGAACACAAATCCTCAAAGACCACGTGTGAGCTGAGGACGTGGACTCGTCCTACGAATGAGTAGGTAGCAATGGGAGCAACCTGCTCTTCCAAAATCCAGTGAAAACACCCCAAAGCTTCATTCAGGTCCGTTTGGGTGGGTTCCTGAGATCCCACACATCGCAGACTAGAAGGCTCAGCAAGTCATCCAAGGGACAGACAACAAAAGAAAATATATATCTGGGATGGATAAAAAGCATACCCACAGAGAAACGAAGGGACACGGATCCCCAGGGAGCAGAGGTGAGCCACAGCGCCTGCGCCCTGAGGGTCGGAGGGGCCCCATCGATCCCGAGAAGGACGGCTGCGCCTTCTGCTGGCCGCCCCTGCCCTCCGTCCGCTGCAGACCGCTTTCTTTAAGGAGAAAACACAGACGTCCGGGGCTGGGCAGCCTTGCCAGGCGCTGCTGGGGGCGGGCGTTCTCTCCAGGGCACGTGGGGGCCGGCGGGGAGGGGGGGGGCTGGCTCCTCCCGAGAGGTTTCCCCGCTGCCTCCTCACAGCGGCCCCCCCAACTCGGCCCTCCCGCGGGCACTTTCTTCCTTTCTCGGGGCAATGAAAACATAGGAAAGTCCCAACAGAATTCTGTCCTGTGCAGGAGAAGGGGAGTATGTTTTACTCTTGGCCTCTTCACAAGCAGTTCTGTGGAAATGGATGTGCAAGTTTGCTGTTGTTGATGTTGCTGTAACTTTCTCTCCAAGTCTCTGTCACTCTCACACACACACACACACACACACACACACACACACACACACACACACACACACACACACACACACACACACGGAGGCCAGCTCCTCTGCCCCAAGCCCAGGGCTGACCTCAGACACTACCCTCGGATCCTCGCTGGCTGAGGTTTTCCTCTCGGCCCCCTGGGCACTCAGTAATTAACCGCTCTGGCTCTGTGACTAAATGGGAGCCTTTCTGTTTGGCTGCCAAGGGGTTTATGACATTTTGCAAATACACAAACAGGACTGGGGAAAATATCCTGGGCAACGCATGGGCCGAAGGGGCCAACTAAGAAAACCCACTTCTAAAAACCTTCTGAAGGAAGTAACCTAGAAGGAAAGGAGGAGAAAAGAGGCAGAGGACTTGGTGACATTTACTTACTGCTGGCCTGATATTTTCAAAGGCAAATGCAGAAAGCCAAGCGTGCTCTGCAGCC